>DVZL01001363.1:0-18041 GCA_018236625.1 Lasaia peninsularis
CCTATCGCCACTTCGGGCACATGCCAATCCCGGGCAATGAAATGCTTATTCAGAAAAATCTGAAAAACATTTAAGAATAGTTGCCAGATCTGGGAATTGAACCCGGGACCCCACGTGGCTAACGTTCTTAACAGGCGACACCTGTACCGTTACACCACTGAGGCTATAAATATATAATTTATATTAAATTGATATTTGCTTAACATTTTTAGCTTTCAACGAACAGAACCAGTTTTCAGTAGAAATCGGAATTATTGATTAATTATCTGCATATAAAATTTAAGTATTTGAACGACAAAGGAATGAAGAAGTATGGTTTTAATATACCGAAGAATAGTCGTTAAAATGGAGGATATCGAATGAAAAATAATGTGCGTCATTGTGCGAGGCCGGGATGGAATAAAATGCGAGGAAATTTATGATATCGCCAACATCCCGCGCGGTATATCTCTGTTTTTACTTATACAATATACTTCTATCGTTTCTTTCTTCTTTTAACTGACTAAGAAACGGAGGAGGTTCTTAATCCAACTGTATTTTTTTATGTTTGTTATCGATTTTAATGATCTTTTTTTTTTGAAATTTAATCCCATTTTATTTTGGTGCAGATTTGAGACAGTTTTTTTTGCAGATTTACTGCGTTCACATTGTTTTTTAAACTATCGTACGTTACTTTATAACTATTTAAAACATTTCTCCCCACATAGTTAACGGAAAATATACAATTATATCCTTCTTTTTATTAAGCACGTTCATTAAAATATTCGTTATATATATAAATGTTGGTACCATGAAGTTGAAAATTGTTTTATTATTTTATTGTATTTTATTTGTAAATATTAAAAAATTGAATTATAAGGTTTCTCATTTTTCCCAAAAATAGTTTTTTAAATATTTTATGAATAAAGTACCTTCACGCCTATTACCCCCGAAGTAGTAGGCAGAGGTGCGGTAGTATTTTCTCAACTCGTAAGTCCAGTAGCTACACTAGGATATTGTATAAAAAGCTAGAATATTTAAATTAATGTATTATTTTATAACATAACACAGGTAATTAACAACACATACTGGTCAACAGCGTTGTATAACGCCATATGTTATTCGTACCAATTTTATTGACAGTTTGATAAGTAAGATAATAAAAATATTGAATTTTGAAAACCGCAAAAAATCGACCTCAATTTAATAATTAAGTCGTCTAAAACAGCTTTTTTATTCATAAATATAAATAAGAAAAAAACAAGCTCGCTGTCCCAATTCACATAAAATTTGTAATGTGAAACCATCTTTGAAGTATGGCGTATCTTTGAAAATAAGAATTATTAAAATCTTTTTCAAATTAACAGAGTAATCGCGGTACAAATAAAATCATATCATCTAACCTATACTATTACTTATTAAGTCAACTTCTTCAATAACTATTATATTATGGATAGATATAAATTGTTTTTAAATCAAATATTTATTAATAGAATGACGTGAGGCGAAAGATAAAGCTGCGTAGAAGCGATATAATAATATCCGTAAGTACCCCGATAACTGTAGATAAGAAAATGACAGGGGAATAACTCTTATCTTATAAACAGCTGAGATTCTTCAGCTGATAAATAAACAACGCATATTTACAAAATGAAACATCCAACAGTAAACAAAATCATAGGCGTGAGGTACTTTTTTCATTACCCTAGCTGACCCGACAAACTTTGTTTTGCCTAGCAGTCTTGCGTGGTATTTCAAGCCATAAGGATTTTAAACGAAATTCAGCCATCCGAACTGATTTGTGAATCTTTAATATGCAAACGCCATCCAAACCCATGCAAAAAATCAATTAAATCAGTCCAACCGTTTAGGAGTTCAGTGACATAGGTACAGTAGAATTATATACCTATATAAAGATTATAATAATTACATATTATAAAACAAAGTCACTTTCTCTGTCTGTCCCTATGTACGCTTAAATCTTTAAAACTAAGCAGCGGATTTTGATGCGGTTATTTTAATAGATATAGTGATTTAAGAGAAAGGTTTGTATTTAAATAACATGTATAGTATACCCGTGCGAAGCCGGGGCGGGTCGCTAGTAATAATTATAATAGGAATTCACTTTTAAAAATATAAACTTAATTGTTATTTGAAGGATTATCTTTTTGAAGGATTATATTTTATTATCTTAAGGATTAAATAAATAAAGGTAATTATTTTCAAGAAAATAAGTCCTGTTAACATGTTAACATTCGAAATGATTATCCTCCATTTAATTTTAATAAAATAATTTATTTCTTGTTATTTTTATTACAATGCCTGACCGCCTTATTTGTCGAGTGGTTGCATTGAGACTAATATCACCTTTATGGGATAGGAGAACAAACAAAAACACGCATCTCTTGATGGTAACAACCGCGGCCTATAGACACCATAGATATTGTAGGTGCAATGATATCTCATGGTTGAGCTAGTAGACTTGATGTGCATGTCTACCGGATACCCTACCTTCTAGACTGCAACACTACAATGTCATTATGGCGACAGGAACAGGTAAGACGTTGAATCCCTATCAGGGCGAGTTGCACAAGACTCTACCACTATTGGCCGTGTTGGTCGGTCACCCAATTAACCTGTGCTCGCCTCTTACGAGGTGCCTAGTCGGGAGGCAAATGGTCGATCTACACTGAGGAACAGGACCAATATAGGGAAAAACCTACGACTTTGAGGCTTAAGTTTGATTCCGGATGAGCAGGTATTTTGTGATTAACATATTCTCTGAATTTCCTGTCCGTCTATAGTTATTAAATATATTCTAGTATCTATTTAAGTAACACAAATAAGCTTTGTGTAATCTGTCGTAATATTTACGGTTACTGGAGCTCTGAAGAGAAATCTAACAATATTATAACCTTGATTTAAGATAACAAATATTAAAAAAATCTTATATGTGTTGTAACACATGTAGGATTTTTTTAAATTTGTGTGAAAAACATAAAATGTTTAGATTATTGTAATAAATAGTTTTTAGGGCAATACATTATTATTTATCTATTATTATATGCATATTAAGAGTAGTTTTTAGTTTTATAAAATATAAACACTTATTACATAACTTGCAAAAAAAATGCAAAAAAAAAAATGCAAAAAAAATTACATAGCTTCATCTGCGCGATAGTACTTAGATAGTACTTTAGGGAAGAGCCACCATGGCTCTTCCCACCAGCAATGGACGTCTTATAAGCTTATATGATGAAGTTAGCGGCAAATGTCAAACTTAAACCGCATTATTCACACTTCGATATGTTAGTCGACGCTAATATTTATCAACTAGGTACCTGAAAATTTTCAAAGAAATGAAGAATTTTCTTCCATCACGATTTTCATAAATTTAAGATTAGAATACCATGATAACGAGTGATACTCGCCATAATTTTTTGATAAAATCAAATTGACCTTTTTTATGTTTGTTAGATAGACAGATTACTCAATTTAGTTTTGGTGATTCTCTAGTTTTGACTCTTTATCCGTGGTGCCGTATATATTTATGTGGTAATTGACTCAATACTTTTTGAAATTTAAATATACAAAAAACAAGATACCATAACGACATAATGAAGTCGGAAGTTGAAATAGGTTACTTATTGCTGTTTTACTGCGTAAAAATTTATACTATACTATGAAACGAAATTTTTGGTCGTTTGTTACTTCATAATCAATCCAAAATATTACCCGAAGAGGTAGGTAGAGGTGTGCTAGTATATTTACGACTCCTAAGTCCAGTAGATATACTAGAATACACACGATTAGCCAAGGTATTAGAGCCCTGATGTGATCTGATGAAACCTAGTAATATCCGTGGTTTATGAAGCAGAAAATATCTAAGCTATAAAAATACTAAATTTGATACGTGGTCTGTCTGATAACTTGTGTCATCTCACACACAATGATTTTAAACAAGCTGTTGTCAGACGTCCACGGGGACGGAGTCGCGGCAACAACTTTATTTTTTTTTATATTCGAACAGACTTAAAACATTAATGCAGTAAGTACTAAAGGCCTATTATTATCATAATCCAACTGGATTATGAGATAATAATTAATCTTTAACAAACAGTATATAATTGGTCATTTCTAAACATTTACAAACAGTAACCAAACTGAACATGAAACTGCTAGTGCTTATCGGCCTTTTGGTGGTGGTGGTGGCAGAAGAACCCATCAATGTGTATAATTACCACCTCGATGTGGGTGTTCCCCAGGCCCACATGATCAAACAGGCTGAAGAAGCTCAAGATTTTGACGGTGCTAGGATTGTCGGCGGGTCCCCATCTCCTATTGGAGTTCACACGTTTTTGGTAAGTTTTGCATTTATCTTTATTTTAAAACTATTTTTAGCGTCAACGACCTTGTATTAAAGACATTTAGTCGTAGTAGTTATTGAGTTTATACAATATTTTATCCTCTTAGGGGTTGAATTAAAAAAATACTTCTTAAGTGAACGTTGACGTCATTAGAAGAATACTTGTGCTATTTTTTTAAATCTTAGACCTAAGCACCTTAGGTCTGTGCATTGATACTTCAGTCTATTACTGTTGTATCTTTTCCACAGTCACCACAATACAGCTCTATTACCGCCTATTTTTCTGGTCTAATAATATTATAAACGAATTGAGCTCCTTTCGAAAACAGGTCACCTACGAGTATACATATATTGTAACTTATAAATATATAGGTCACTAGGTACACGAATCCGTCGGTAATCAAATTGCTTGTTTGCTTTCCATTATCATAAAAAAGACTACTACTTTTGATACTGCACTTTTAAACCTTTGAAGTTATTTAACTTACAAAAAATCATAGACAACATAAAAATACATTTACGCTTTTGTTAACCTGTAGAATAAATCTTAGAAATTGTTATCGGAAATAGAACTTTAATTTATATAAAATAAATTTCTGAACGTATACGTAAATGTTAATCATTGGTCATTATTTCTGGATGCACGTAAGAAAATATATTTGAGGAACTTCTATGTATCTGCTTAATGCACTTTTCAACCTGTTAATTGATTTCAAAAATAAATACAGACAATAGTTTATTCACCCTTTTTAAATAATTTTCACAAAATACATTTCTGAACGTGCGCATAAACGACAATCATTACTTACAGTATTTGACAGAATGGATAACAAATGTTTGTCATTTACTAAAGAAATAAACGTTTATTGAAAATGATTACTCTTTCACAATTATGTATTCCTCGAAGTTTCATTGTTTTTAAGATGTATTCTGCTAAAAACAGTCGCTTTGCAATAATGTATATATGATGAAAGTGACGTTTAGTTAGATCGTTGACCCGCGATATCGTTCGCATGTTTATTTATTATTTTATTTTATACATTTTTGAAATAAAATTGGAAAATTAAAGTAGCCTTAGCTAATCCTTATGAAATCACCTGTCTGCCAGCAAAATCCCGTTACAATCGGTCCAGCTGACAGCCTGTCTGTCTGTTTGCCGAAAAAAAATTCTAAAAAATACTATTCATAAATAGCTGTGCCCGCGAATTCGTCCTCGTTTTTACTTAATTGTTTTTACATATTAATTTTTTTTTACATCTAAAACAAAATTCTAAAATAAAGGTAGTATTTTGGTGTAATATATAGATTGTAAACATATAATATATGCATTTACTAAAAAGCGGTTGTTTAAATATTACATACAGACATCCTAATGTTATGTATTTCTATATATAGAGTATGTTTACATCTAAAATGAAGTCATAGCACTGACTGTGGGACTAGATTTATTTAATACCAAATTGAAGTTATTTATCAAGATATATTTTAGTTTTACATTTGGCTATACAGGCGGGGCTAGTAATCACGCTGACAACAGGACAGACATCTGTCTGCGGCGCATCATTGCTGTCCAACACCAAAGCGATCACTGCGGCCCACTGTTGGTGGGATGGATTCATTCAGGCCAGATCTTTCAATGTCGTGCTGGGAACTACGAGTCTGTTCTCCGGTGGTACCAGAGTGGACACCAATCGAGTTGAAATGCATGCCAACTATAACCCGTACAATGCTAATAACGATTTAGCTATAATAACATTTGAATGGGTCGAATATACCAGTGAGTTTTTTTTTAATATGTGGTGTTTTCAATGTTTCCATGTCTTATAAGAATTATAATAACTATAAAGCTATCATTTACTGCAACTAAATGAGTTTATACGAAATCTACACAGATTTTGATTTAAATCCGGCTCGAAGGACGTGTAAGCGTGATTTTTTATATAACACGAATATACCTATAACCTGCTTAAGATCACGATGGTGTATTTAAAGTCAAATTCAAGCAAATATGAATTCATGTGTATCAATAAGAAAAAAAAATTCAATTTGTTTCAAACAGACACCAGACCTGTTTCACCAAGTCTGAGTAAAGTGTCAATTAACTACTCATTGATTAATGAAATTAATGTCAAATAGGACAGATAAAACTATTAAGTAAATTAGTTCCATTTTACGTTACTAGGACTTTGTGAAATTGCTTTCTGCATTTAAGTACTCATGAGTTTACTAAGCGATTAGCTTACTTGTAACTTTACTCAGACGTGGTGAAATAGGCCCTAAATCTACACATTAAGAAATATGTATAATGTCATGTATTTACGAAAGTTTTAGCGTTCACCTTAATGTCATTCAATTACAGATTATATCCAACGAATCGTGCCTGCGACGGGAACCGCAACCTACGCTGGGTTATGGGCAACTACTATTGGATACGGACGGACTAGCGACAGTAAGTATATACATTGGATGTCATCTAAATCGAAAGATCAAAAACAAACCTTAAAAATATGACCGCAGTATAACGGAGGTGGTGGGATCATTAAGAATAAGTCACAGCACAACTCTCGTTATTAACTTATATACTATCTAACTTTACTTATATACTACTTTTTTTAGTTTTTTTTATTATTATATACCTACTATTCAACTTTTTTTACTTTCTAACACCTTCATCTCTCGCTTTAAATGGAACATAAATCCCGTACAATAGTAGAAGCAAGCTGAATAGCGGGCTGAATGGAGATCTATTAAACCCATAATATATGATTTTGAAGCAAATCTCTGAACTTGACGATAATAAGAGGTGAATTGAAAGTAAACTTGTGTTAATAGTTTGTTTACATGCCAAATTTTTGCACAAATCCTAACTACCAAAATTGGATACGTAAGTCACGTTCGTGCATGTGAGCGCCGTTTTTAGGTCAGCAGTTGAAGCAGTTTGCCGAGTTCAAAATCTGCCTAGAGAAACACAATCTCACAACTAAATATTGATTAGTAGATCTGAAAGTAATCATACTCAATAAGGCTACTAGTGATTTTACTCGGTGGTAGAGTCTTGCAACGACTCTCCCAGATTGGTATCACCGCCTTACCTACTCCTGCCACAATAGCGCCAGTGCTCGCCATTGACGTGTTCTGGTTTGGAGAGTAGGGTAGCCGGTAAACTTACTCACGCAAGAGGCTTACCATCCCAGCTTCAGGTTGGCAATGCACCATTTTCACCTTTGGTGTCTATAGGCGACGTGTATTTCTGACCATCAGGAAATCCATCTGCTTATTTGCCTTTCAATATCATAAAAAAAGGCCTAGAATCTATAAAACAATAATATTTCAGCTGCAGCAATCACTCAGAAGCAGGTCCACAGTCAAGTGACAGTGCAGGTGTTACTAAATACCAATTGCCAGGTGTACTTTGGCACGTGGGTAGTAGTGGCTGGGACTCTGTGTACCAGTGGCGCTGGAGGTGCAGGTTTATGCCAGGGATCCACTGGAGGACCTCTGGTCTCAGGCAGTGGTGCGGATCAGCGACTGGTAAGTAAAATAACTGTTAAGTGTACCATGATAAACTCGGCACGGTAGTAGTAGTCCACTCCTTGTGTAATTGTCTGTCATGTCTGACGGGACTTCCCTGTATCAGATACTCCAATTTAATAAAATCCAGCTAAGGCCTATCAATATTTTTTTAATAGAAGTTATAATTTCCACAATTATTCTCCTTTAATACATCTTCACTATGTTCATTTACCTTTAAGTAGGCCGTAAAATTATGAATCAACCATCAACATGATTTTACTGAAACTTTTTTTTAAAGAATACTCGTAAGTTGTACTCGTACAATAATATATTAGAATGTTATGGACATTAACAACAAACAGGTAGACCGATTTCCTGATAATAAAAAATACATGTCGCCTATAGACACCAAAGGTGGAAATGGTGCGCTACCAACCTGAGGCTCGGATGGTGAGCCTCTTGCGTGAGAAAGTTTACCAGCTACCCTACCCCCGTAACCAGAACACGACAATGACGAGCACTGATTTATGCTCATGTGACAGGAATAGGTAAGGCGATGGTACCTACTAAACCGGGCGAGTCGTTGCAAGAATGTTGTTATTTTACTGGCCGAGGTGTGTATGTCATTTTTCTCCTCGACTGTGTCACAGGAAAATTGTAGCCAGTTGCTGTCGCAAAAGTCGAGGGTGCACCTGGTTTTAAGAATAAGTAAAGAGAGGGTTTGATTATGACACTGACATGTGATAACTATTGTCTAGATTGGTGTGGCGTCATTCTACTCGCACCGTGGCTGCCAGCTCGGTCTACCGTCCGGGTTTGTGAGAGTCACCTCATTCCTCGCATGGATCAATGCCAGACTTTAGGTTTATCTTTAGGCGATTGGTTTGTACAAATAAAATTGTAACAAATTTTAACTGTTTTTTTACTATCCCAATAGCATTCAATTGTTTAAGCTTAGTACTTACTATTTTTTTAACAAGCAAGAGTATTTTCTAAATTTTACCATATAATATATTTTTTTGTTACGCAATTTATAAAATATTACATAATAACAGTCTAAAAAGTCCTCACACTGAGTTCACTTTTTGCAATTGAGAATGAAGGAATTAACAAAAAAAAATATGTACTTACATTATGCGTAAAAAATATATTTTGTACGTTTGCTAAGAGAAAATTGATTATTTTATAACTTTTGAAATTAGTACGCGCATGTAACAAATGCTGAAAACTGGAAAAAAGAAGGTTTCAAGATTCCTTAGGATAAAGCATCCATTTAGAATTCGTTCAAAGTAATAAAACGCTTGAGACGATACATTCAACGAAACTAAAACAGTTACTTACTTTATCAATATCGTTTAAAATGACGATCGGTAGTTTATTTTAATATCAATTATAGATAAATACAATCATATACCTTACAAAATAACCTGCATTAAAAGTAAACTTCAGAATTTAGTTAAAGTTAATAAATTAGTTAAAATTTACTTTGAATCAGTCCTCCAGTAATAAAATTCTATCGCCATAAATAAGGCGTCGACTAACGACTAAAACTTGTTAAATAAAGATTAATAAAAATCAGAATTATATATTTTATTCAATTTAATACATATTTTAAGTATTCAATATATTTGAGACAAATACTATAAATTAGTTCAACACTTTTGACAAAAATGTATTTAAATTATCCTAAATCCATATACCCCCCAATCACTCCACCCCCATATCTGCATTTAAAGTTAATCAACATTAATTGAAAATTATACGTAACAGAAACGTTATTAAGCGGCTCAATTGTTTAGTTTTAATTACGCAATATTAATCACAACATCGACTACCAGTTATTACCAATAAATATTGTAATAATAAGGTTTATAAAACCCTGGTGACGAGGGTATAAATGAAGTAAATTTAATATGAGCGATCTTAGTGTATATTTTGGTGTAGAGTCCGTGTGTTTAAATACTACCAAAAGTTATTTTATTACAACAAGTATGATTACTTCTGTGGATCTTGCTGCGAATAATTTGGACCTAATTTTATAAAGCAGATAATAACAGACTATAAAATCATAAAAGTTGACTAATGGCAATGGTTCCAAAAAAATGAATAAATACATATGAACTGAGGTTTTCTTTTTCACTGCCCTAGGTAAGAATACCATTTATCTTTCGACGGAGTCAAAAAATGACTACATATACGAAGTAATAATGTTTTTAGTGCAGCAGGAAAAAAACTAGCCACTTTCCGACTAGAGGCATAGAAAAAATTGTTCAATGATTCTCCATACTTAAATGAAGTCAGCTCAAAACAATAATAATATATTTATATTATTTATAACAAGGAAAGTAAATCGTCGTTTTCTTATTTATTTTACAAATCTCTTTTATTCATTTTTATTGGTATCTTTAGTGCAATGGATCAAAAAGTTTAGGATTCGCAAAATGTTGTATGTGTGTTGTGTGTAATAATAAAGTTGAATCATCATCATAAATACACAGGCAAAAATAAAATATTCATCATAAATACTTAGTAGGTATTTTTTATAGAAAGCCAAGTCTTATAAATTCCATCCAAGGATCGTAATTGTGCAAGAATTTGTATGTATAGTAACAATAAGTTACTCGTGCTCTAAAGTAAAAAATAATCTATGTAGCAAACCGAATGTAGTACCATATCGTTGGCTTGCATGTAACAATAGCAGAATGGGATGAATAAAGAAAACAAAATAAAGGCTTTTTCATTTAGAACTCTTTTGTGTTGGGTTAAAAACGGACAGCGATTTATGGACACATTAGCAAAAACAATGGTCCATTGTATTTACTATATTTTGTAGATAACGTACGGATGGAGTTATGAAATTATCGATAATAGCTTTTGAAGTGTATTGAGTACGATTTATTATTATTGCTTCGTTGATGCTGCTGTGTTTGTTAGTATTGGAGGTAGTCAAAACGTTATTCTATATTTTCTTACTAGTCTACAGCTTCATCTGCTTTTTGCACTTAATATTTATTGATTTTGTGATAATTAAAATAAAATTCCTCTCTGTGGAATCGCCTCTGTGGTGTGACGGTATGGTTGACGCCTGTTAAGACCGTTAGCTGCGGATAATAGGCGTGAAAGTATTTTTTTAAATAAAAGTAAATTTATTAATGCTTAGATGTTAAGGAACCCATAACTATAATTTATAAAAATTCTATGATACGTTTAAATATAAAAATCAACCAAAAAAAAATGTAGAAAAAAAATCACAAAAATTCAATATTTAACGTACTGACACAGTTTTTTTATTTATTTTGTAAACATGCGAATTGTTCTTTTTATTTTTTCAAACCATTATCTATTTTAATCAAATCCACTAAGTCGTTTAGGAATAAAGTAACAAAAACGGGAAATTAAACATCTTAAAAAAATCCACGACGGTTTTATTCGGGTCATTAACAAATTGACTACTGTTCGTAAAGTGTTTTGCAGCAACTCCTCTGGGTATAGAACCACCGCCCTACATATTCCTACCGATATAATGACATTTTCGTGTTCCAGTCGTGTTCCGGTAGTATAGTCAGTAGACTTTTTGCCTTATGATCTAACAGCTAGACCATAGACAATGACGTACCTACAACATCTGTGTTGTCTACAGGCTGTGGTTGTCTCTTACCACCAGGAGACCCGTGTGCTTGTTTCCTGTCTTACATAATAAAATAAATTAATTAAAAATTAGGAAAGAGACAAGTAAGCTTAAAAATGAATACAAGATGGAGACAAGTAAGAAAAATAAAACATAATGTGGATTGTGGATTCAAAGAAAAGTGGATTCAAATAAAAAATACTCTTACAACAACTTTATGCTCACATTGAAACGAATTTATAGAAAGAACAAACCAAGTGCACTTGCAATCCGATCGCAGGGAAGTTTCCATCATATTGTGGCATCCATCGATATAATATATTATCTTGGTATACGAGAGACCATTACGATTCGAATCGCTCCGAGAATAACCCAGATATTTCAGATTTTATTCCAAATGCATTCTTTATATATTAGCGGCCAGTTTTTTTTTGTATTCTATCTTTTTTAAAAGTATTTTGTTTTAAAATTGGAATTGCCTTTGCACGTTATAAAAACGCAGAAAAGATGTCAATATACAGCTTTTGTGCGTTTCAAAATAAGACCATTTTAGTAGAACGCATTTAACCAAAAACATTTCAGATTTTATTCACAAAACATTTATTTTGTATGAACCTTATGTGCTTTTTGTATTTCTCGTGCTTATTTTGCAAGTTATTAGATCATAATTTAAGTTTAAGAAAAGGAACTTGATGCTATTATGTATTATGGACTATTTGTGCCGACGAACTTTATATCGGCCAATTGTAGCAAGCAGTTTTTCATAATTAAAAAAAAATGTACTGTAATTATCCTATTTATTATCTATTGAGGTACGAGGTAGGTAACTCAAAACATATAAACAGTTCGGATAAATAAATCTAATAAGTATTCAAAATCAAAGTATGTTGTAGCGGCTCATTTGTTTATGTATTCTCGGAAGTAAATCCAGAATGTCTAAATCGCAAATAGAAATGAAATCCCAGTGCTTTCTTTACTACAGTATTCACCGAAAACACAATATTGAAAGAATGAGCCAGATTTTTTCGTAATAATGTAATGTCGCATAGCTTTCGAAGAATTATATTTAGTACGGATTCGCAAGTTGTCTTAACTTCTTTAAGTGTATTAAAAAACTTTTATTAGACTAAACTATTTTAGAGTAATTGGACAGAACTAAATTTACATATTTAGCTTGTAAAGTTTTTTATCCATCTTTCTTTCCGAAATATAGTCTAAACGTTACCAAAATATCGTCATGTCCTTGTCACAAACGGGACAGGCATGGGGACATACTTCTGTGCACCCTCCATTAGCCGACGTTATTAAGTCCTATTATGTGACAGGCACAAATCTTTACAAATAAATAAAATTGGAGTGTCTGCATGTAATATTAAAATAACCGCTTTTTACTGAATGTATATGTATATTTACAAGGTACCTACTTATACCAAAACAATTTTTTTTAGAATTTTTGTCTGTCTGTCTGTCAACCCGCTCATCTCTGAAATAACTGGATTGATTTTGATGAGACTTTTAATGGAAGACAGCTAATTTAATAAGGAACGGCTTCGGCTGCTTTTGTTTTAGAAATGTATAAAAAAACGCGGAATAAGTCGCGGGCATACCTAGTCTACTAATAAAGGTATACCAGGTAACGTTATGTTTTTCAGATAAAAAAAACTATAGAACAAGTTGCTTTGCCCGAGAATCGAAACCAGGACCGTAGGCTAAACATCTGCAGAGTTTGAAGACTACCTAATCTTATTACAAATCTAATTACAAACAAAGATTTTTAAAGCGATATAAAACAAACAAACAGAAGGATTTTTTCTACGTTGATTACATAATGCTTCCCCTTGTTGGGATTCGTACTTGAAAAAAAATTCAGGGATCGCTTTGTGTAGTATACACTAACCTATCGACCAACGAGGCTTACGTGAAGTATAAAAACATGGGAATAAAAAACCCATCTAGTGACAAATACAAATTTATTTCCAATTTCCGTTCTATGTAAACAACAACGAAAAATTATAGATTTGTTTATTTCTCTGAATTTCAAATTTATTTGTTTAAGACGTTAGGGTTCCGTACTCAAAGTGTAAAAGTTAGGTCTTTACTTTTCAGTGGAAGAGCTAATCAAGCAAATATCCCTGAATGTCTTGAAAGTACATCTACAATTAGTCGACGATATTAGATCTCAGGATATGACAAGTGTTAAGTCCGTCGCCATATTGGGCATATTATATATTTCGGGTACTAGGTGGTAGAGTCTTGGAACGCCCGGATTGGTACCACCGCCTTAACTATTCCTGCCACAATAGCGGCAGTGCTTGCCATTGTCGTGGTCTGGTTTGGAGGGTAGGGTAGCCGGTAAACTTACTCACGCAAGAGGCTTACCATCCCAGCTTCAGGTTGGCAATGCACCATTTTCACCTTTGGTGTCTATAGGCGACGTGTATTTCTTACCATCAGGAAAGCCGTCTGCTGCAAATTTTTAAATTTATAAATTTGAAAGTATGTTTGTTATTTTGTCCTTTACATAATTTAAGCTCTTTATCGTCTGTATGTATGGCAATTTTACTTTTCCACATTACACTTTTTTACCATATGTACTTTTATTTATTTACAGAGATATTTTTATGCTGTTGCCAACCCCACCTACCTCTAGTAAGATTATTGACAAGATAATAACGTTGAAAGCACGCTGAGGTTAAAAGAGTTTTAAAGGTTGTATGTTAGTAGGTAGTTCTGCCGTCGTATCGGGCAACTATAGTAATACTTGCCTTGTACTAGAGCAAAGGTTACATTCGTCATTTCTAGACATAATATGCATGATCAAACTGCCTAAATAACTATGCAAATAGGCACAAAATAATTATATGCATTTGCATATGCATTCATGCAAATGCATATAATCCGTCGAGTCATCACCAACAACAATTGATTGTATATTTCTGTGTAATAACTAGTCCCGATAAGAATCTACCCAAACCTGCCGCCATAATGATAATGTCGTGTTTCGGTACGGAGGGCAGGTTCACATATAGACATGCAAGTTAGGTTTATCACACCGGCAATAGGACAGGGACGCTCCTATAACATCTATGCTTCGCTCCTATAACATCTATGATATCTATAAGTTACGATTGCTTCGGGAGAACTGGGGGTAGTGTTGGCTGCTTTATTTTCTTGAGAATCGTATAACACACTAGGAATGATCGTATTTTACCAAGAATTCTAGAAAAAAATAGTACGTATTAAAATTTTCAATTAAATAACAGCATTATTTCAATCACAATTAAATAAATAATGTATAAACATTTGGTACCTATCTAATATAAATTTAAGGCTCGTTCAAATATGTAAATTGTTATAGACTTTTCTATATATACTTAATATTATAAATAGGAAAGATTTGATTGTTTGCTGGTTTCTGTTGAATAGACTTCTAAACTAGTGGACCGATTTGAAAAAATGTTTAAACATTAAAAGCTGACATTATCCCTGATAAACATAGTCTATTTTTTACCGCGGGGAAAAGCTTCTTTTCTACTGAAAAACGGGTAATGAGAGAACGGGTAGTATGAATTATCTTTCCATACTTATCTATTTCACAAAGCTTCTAAATGGTTAAACCGTTTGGGTTGAAATTTTATATGGATATTTCGATGGTTTCCATTATAATTTAAAAATACAATTGGACCCTGTAGGTGGCGCTGCTCTTATAAATCTAACTATGAACGAACCGTGCGAAGTCAGCTAGTCGACAAATAAAATTAATCGGATTTTTTTTTTTCATTTTATTTTAATATTTGAAAAGATTGTATATTTTGTGTACGATTAGAAATATAATATGATTGTACATCATACCAAAGCCAAAAAAGTCGTATAAATACGATTTAAATAGTACTGTTGGCAACACTGGAGCCGGGTTCTTAACTGCTGCTTTATCCTATAGTGAAAATAGGCGGTAAGTACGTCTACTAAATGAGCGAATATCGCGCGCGGGATAATCAGTCAATGAGCGTCTTAAAATTCAGTTGAAAGATTTGCGAAGATTTAAAATGACGCCAACAATCTGGAGTTCAATAAAAACAGCTCCTCCCAAAAGTGGTTCGTAGATTGTATACCAGTTATTACTTATTATATATATGTGTAGTGATTTACCGGAAATTTCGGTTTCGGTTTCGGCCAATTTCCATTAAGTATTTTCGGTGTTACGTAACCCATGTGTGTTACTATGCAAATCTATATAAATAAATAAAGTTGTAGTGTTGGTATGTAATATTAAAATAACCGATTTTAGTAAATGCATGTGTATGTTCACAAGGTAGTGAAGGTACCCACCTACTAAATATACCAAAATAATACTTTTTAAAATTATTGTCAGTCTGTATTTAAAAAAAAAACTTCAACAAAACCAAAATAACGTGTCAGAAATAGTTCATGAATCTCATCAAACAACTCTCGCTTACCAACTTCAGTCATTCTCGTTGACAGATTACTTATAATTGTTTTTTTTAATATCCGACGGTTTTTGCTTTTTACAGCATCATCAGTGTTAAGGGTTTTAGCCTATGAATATTTTTTATTTAATTTTATGTTGATTTATTTTGTTTGCTTCAATCATAAACAAAAAAAATCACATAAATCCAGAAGTAAGTAGTGATATATTTTTACTTCTGGATATCTATATACCTAGCTTAAGATTGAACAAATAGTTTTAATACAACCCAATAGATGTCACTTTCTTTTTCTCTATCGTGCCATCATTTGATAAAGTTGATTTATTTAAATGATTTTTGGTAGTACTGCTATTTACGTTCATTATTCTCTTCATACAAGATTAATAATTTTTAGATGCGGTGAAAAATGAAATTCTCTGCATTACATATTAATCAAGCCGGGCATATATTTGGATATTGATGATGCTATGATTCGTATCTACTATCAACTACCTACTAAGTACTAAGTACTAATATTGTAAAATGCTAAAGATTGTGAGTATAGATGAATGGATGTTTGTTACTCTTTCACGAAAAAATTACTTAACATAAGAGATTTCGATGAAACTTTACAGTAATATAGCTTATATTTGAGAATAATATATGGGCTACTTTTTAACGTATACATCCAAAAGAGGTATGATGTTACGTAATAAGTATTATAAGTTCGAAAAGATTCTGCCCTTTGATTATTCACGAGGGCGGAAAACTAGTATATAAATATATGATCGCAAGTTAAAAGTTATAACAAAGACATGATGTGAAACGTAATGACTTGTTTTTACTTGTTTTTCTGGCGTGGTTTTGTGTCAATACACGGAATATAATTATTTCCTTCCATAAGGAAATCATCCGTCTGAATGTTGCCTTTTCAATCAATAAATGTACTGCTTAATATTTAAAAAATGTTTATTATTTGCTCAATATTGCTTAATTAAATGACATCTCGCACAAGTTAGTATAAAAATCTTTTTCAATGTACGGTATTACTCGAGATAGTCATTAATTTTAAATATTTATTGCCTAATTATTCAGACGGAGTAAAAGCTATTTAAATAATAATAATCGGCTAGACGGCGAGTTATCCTATTATGCAAAACAAAGTTAGTCCAGACACCTGCTTAGATATGTCCTTCAAAACCAAAACTAGGTCGCCGAAGGCTGGCAGACAATCACAATTTCAAATTAGGGATATAAAGTTTGACGAGCCAGCTAATTCGTTTACCATAAAGACATTACTTGCTAACAATCTGTTATTTAATGCTTTTTGTATAGCTATTGTCTAGAAATAAAATTTTACAGTTAAAACAACGTGTAAATTAATATATTCTTAGTTAAATAGAGGTCACTTTGTTTCAATAAATAAACATGTTATTTAATAAAAATGTAAAACAATAGAATGAAAAATACGTATAACATGAATTATTTATGAGTGAAAAAATAATTTAAATTATATTTGGTTGTTTGTCTCTGCTTTCCATATCAATCCAGGCTGAAAAAGGTTTTAAGCGCGAGTAAAGTCGCAGGCGACATGCAGTTTAATAGAAATAATTAAATCTTTAAATAACTGTACACAAATTTTGCAGAATTACATGGGCTTGAGCCAAAATTGTTTATTAACAAGGACGTACGACACGATAGAATGGCTTGGTGGTGAATTATGATTTACCTCTATTTAAATTTAGTTAATAAGATCTTTGACCTTCTCGTACTTGTATGAAGTTAGTGATAAAATGTTGATAACTGATTTAACTGTATCTGTGGTCGAGCGTGGTCTGACTTTAACGCGCGCGGTCCCGGGTTTGATTGGTTTGGATATGGTTGGAGTAGTTATCATAGTTTTGCTATTTCATTTTGTACCAGCTGTGCCCGCGACTTCGTCCGCGTTAATTGTTTTTTTATATATATATTTCTAAAACAAAATTCTAAAATATAAGTAGCCTTAGCTTTTTTTTATAACATCAGCTGTCTGTTAGTGAAAGTCCCGTCAAAATCGGTCGAGCCGTTTTAGAGATAAGCGAGTACAAACAGAGGGACAGACAGACAAATATCCACAAAATATTATTTC
>DVZL01001364.1:0-18040 GCA_018236625.1 Lasaia peninsularis
CTGAAAACATTTAAGAAAAGTTGTCCGACCTGAAAATTTAATCCGGGACCCTACGCGGCTAACGGTCTTAACAGGCGACAGCAGAACCGTTACACCACACAGCTGATATTTAATTTACTTAATATTATGGTTACGCATATATGCAGCTAAGTTTCTCTATTCCGCTCTGCCATAATTTCTGAACCGCTAAACAAATACGGATTTATGAACATAAAATTGTAATATAGTCATGAAACTGTATTCAAATCCAATAATCTCAAGCTAATTAAAAATTATTATTGCATTTCATATAACATATTATCATATTATATCATGATACCTAACATTGTAGGCTAATCGTGGGTGCACAGGTATTTCTGACAGTCCCTTGCGTGATATGACTGTGATATTTTAATTTTTAGTATAGCATATTTATGTTACTCAATAGATAGCAGGATCAATGTACACATTTTTAATTTGCTCAAGTTTTATACGATTTCTGTCCTAATTATTCAAACAGCATCGTCACTCTACAGTATTGCGTGCGGACAATGCATTCGAGTCTTGCGCAGCGCACAAGAAATCAACATTTGAATTAATGGACGGTTTTTATTCTGATACCTGCCAGCATAATAGCTCGGGTAATATTGCGAAGTAGCGTGATGACGTAGGAGGATTTTCTTACCGCTCCTCTTCTGATCGCTCTCCTAAAGATACAACCTCCTCCTCTTGGCCTTCTTCCTCCTGGCCTATTCCCGTTTCTATATAGCCCCATTGAAATCTAAAAACCCCCTTCACGAAATATGTTCTATTGTAATGTTAAAATTGGCCAAGTGCGAGGCGGACTCGCACACCAAGGGTTTCGTACTATTATCCGTACTAACGGCAAAAACATCACGTTTGTTGTATGGTACCCCCCCTTCAAATATTTATTTTACTATGTTTATAGTATTTGTTGCTATAGTGGCAATAAAAATACACTATCTGTGAAATTTTTATAGGTATCACGGTTCTTGAGATACAGCCTGGTCACAGACAGACAGATAGACAGAAGGACGAACAGTGGAATCTTCGTAATAAGGTTACGTTTTTACCTATTTTTGTACGGAATCGTAATAAAATAAACGTTTATTATTTAGAAAGTAATATTTTAAGTAATATGGTGTAAAAAGAAGAATTTAACAAAAAAAAATAAGTTAAAATAAATACAAGACGTGTAATAATCGAATGGGTAAGTAGTGCACTCACGATAAGCCGACAGCATCAGGTCCCATGTGACAGCTAGGGCAAGTCTTTCGCCAAATCGGACTAAAATCAACCCTAGGCGAAGTTAAAATTTTCAGATAAACTGAAAAAAACTCATAGAACAAGTTGCCTAACCTATGAATCGAACTCATACTCATGTATCAAAGTCGGACACGTATCCGGGGTAATTTCAAACGAACTTTTTAACAGTAGCCGACGTCTTTATAACGATATGTCACCTTTGCCCTTTGTGAATGTATATATTCCTTAATGTCCAATTTATATCTTAATGCTCGTGCTTAAAGCTATAATATTCACCGAAAAGAACTCTCAAAGAGATAACCGACGCATATAGGAAAGGTTATTGCGATATCTGGCGGCATTGCACAAAAAATCCAATCACTAATATTATGTAACTGGCTGTGCACGCGACTTTGTTCGCGTTTTTATTTCTTTTATGCATTTCTGAAATAAAACTAGCCTAACCCGTTTCTTTAAATTAGTTGTGTGCCAGTTAAAGTCCCGTCGAAATCGGTCCAGCCGTTTCAGAGATTAGTGGGTACAAACAGACATACAAAAATATTCACGTAAGAATAGGCAGAGCCGATGATATTAGGTCCCAAGATGTGACAGGTGGCAAATCCGTCGCCATATCGGGCATAAATCTCGAATTTCCCCACGATGTTTTTCTTCACCGTATAAACACTAAGAAAATGTAGTTAAGTTAGAAAACTCATTCGTACATGGCGGGGCTCGAACCTGGACTTCCAAAACGGCAATCTGAATCACGTCCCACTAAGCACCGAGGCTCGAGGAGTTAAATAAATAACCACAAAATCAACAAATCAAAATTATATAAAGCAAAGCTGACGTTTGACACGAGCAAAATAATTTCCTGTTAATTATGCTGATTACATTAAAATCGGTAAAGTCACGCATACATTGGCCCGTTAACATATAAATCTATTCAGTTCAGTGGAACTGTTCCTGTTGAGCCTTATGTAACTATTTCCGTGTGTAGTTCCTGCAAACATGTGGCTGCATCACGCTTGCAGTGTTTTTTTATGATTGAGATATAAATATGCACATGTCAAGTTGTCTTCACGATCATTTTTAACGTCATATTTTTAATGTACTGTGTTTCATTTATTTTTCGTATGATACCACTTCTTTTTTTTGGAAAAGGACGCAAAGGACGGGATTTTAGCATTTGCATCTAACTCCGTTCAGAACCATGATTAAAAAAAAAAAACTGACCAAGCGCGAGTTAGACTCACACACGAAGGGTTCCGTATCATTATCCACAAGTTATTGAAATATTAATAATAACGAAAAGTTGTCTATCTTGATGACGTAAATGAGATTGAATGTTTTTTGTAATTTTTTTGCGTTTATATTTCATATATTATATGTTACAGTACGATTTAAATGACCTATATTTAATCAGTTTTCCCAACTTGTGAACAGTTTCTGAGTGCTCTTATGGATAAGAAAAACATCAAGGAAACTTGATTTCGTGTATACGAATTCTATCTAGTATTGGGCCTAGTTACCCTTCGATAGCGGACCCCAATATCATCTGATGTGAAATAATATAAGGCTAACATAAAGAATATTATAATAAAAGAATTAAAATATGTAAAACACTATTAAAATAATCACTAAAATACATTATTTCATAAAAAAAAACTACATAATATACGTACCACGCAATTCCATTACTGATGTCATCGTCTAGTTAAAATGAACAAAATATCTAAACTACTTTCTAAGCCAACCATTGAAATTATATGGCAGAAGATATTTTGAAGACGCCTAGACGAAGAAGTATGTCAAACAAAAATATAATCATTTTGTAAATTCCCACCAAAAACAGTAGTATTGTGCGACTCGATCAAACAAAACATCTGACATATGAATTACTTTCAACGAACGGTTCGCTTCGGTTGCGAAGCTATCTTTTTTGACGGGAATTTTCAAATATATTTTTATTATTCTTAAATTGTGAATTTCATTATTCGTAAAACATGGATTTCCGCAAAGTATCTGTCAATTATCTTAAAGAAGTATGTTATTAATACGAATATACTATACTTGTAAATTACTTGGACTCATTTCTTAGATAATAAATAAAAAAAACTGGTCACAACCAAAAGTGATATAATACTGGCACTCCTATAGCACCAGGAAACGACTATAGTTAACCTTGAATATAAATATCAATATATTTAGACAAAATATAAGATTTCCTTTCAATTTGGGGTCTACGCACACTATCGTCATGTAAATCGTGATGCATTGAAATGAAAAATTGAACCCACCATAGTGAGCTCCCGCTTTAAGTGTATAGAATAATGTAGAATATAAAAATATATCTTCACGCTGATATCCACGAAGGTGTAAGAAGAGATACTTATGCACCCACAATTGGCCGGCGATCTTATTGAAAAACTTATAAGAATCAATCCTCCTGATACACGCTCTACCACAAAGGCTATACAGTATAGTAAATATTTTATTTTACAAAGAACATACTAGGTAGTTGTTACGTATATGTATATATTCTGACGATGGACACAAACTTAAGATTAATTGAGAACATCTTTTTTTACAAGTTCGGAAATCAAATCTTTCTTTCATCTTAGCCTTATCCTGTATTATATCAGATGGATTTGACTGTTCGCATTTCTATTAATTTTATTTTATAATATATTTCTACAACAAAATTCTAAAATAAAACTAGCCTAAACCATTTCTTATTACATAAGTCATCAGTCATGCCAGTGAAAGTCAGACAAATAGACAAACAGATGAAAATTCTAAAAAAATCTATTTTGCTATATTTACCTGCCTTGTAAACATACTGATGCGTTTAGTAATATTACATAGAAACACTCCAATTTTATTTATTTGTGTAGATTGAATCTCCATTTATTTTCATTTGGGTGTGACCCATGAGTCTATAGTGTGTTGTGGTCGTTATTATTCAACTTACTATGAGGCAACACCAGCTGTAACTTGTAACTGGTTAAACAAGTGTGTCGTTAGATCTAGATTAATTTTGAAATTAGTATGTATCAAATCTAATTTATTAATACTAAATCTAGGTTCCAGTTATCTTTGATGTTAAACGTTATATACTTGGGGCTTTATTTTTAATTCGCCGTCTAATAAAATGACAACTCGTTATGAAATGTCATCTTATTATTAATCAATTTGTCCTCTAGAGACTGGCTAAGACCTTTGGCCATGCTGCCTCTTTTGTCGTAAAAGTCAGGGTCTAAGGTAAAACGGTAAGATTTGGCGGCATCGAGAAAATACACGATACACTAATTTTTTAATACTTCACTTGTGCACCTTAACATACCAAAATTGTACAAAATTCTACCTTATTTAACTAATTTTACTAAAATGTACACGAAATTCAATAATTAGGATAAAACTGTGTCTATTTATTTTTTAAAACCCGCCAAAACTCACAGATATTCAAAGTCAAATGTAAGACAGTTCTGTCACGAGTCATTTTGACATTTAACAAAATATATTATTTGATCCCAGGTAAGAGAAATATTTATCACAAATATATTCTTGATTTTTCTCGTTACTTTATCACTTAACATTGGGGTCGGCTACCTAATCTAGGAGATTTAACAGTTCTTTCCACAGAGCGGCTGCCATCTGACCTTTGTTAATAAAAAGGGAAACTACGCCCAATCATAGATCAGGTTGAAATCTAATACACTAATCCTAGTTTCTTCACGATGTTTCCTCACGCATAAAAAATACTTCAATTAAAAAAAAACTGCTAACCCGACACTGGGATTTTAACCCTCTCGTATATACAAGTTTAGAAGCTACCCTCTTAAAATCGGAACAGGATAACAGAAGGCCACCTAATATTGATTGCGGTGTTAGTGACAAATACGTGCAAGATATGTGAGACTCTTACGAGTTACTTTATATAAGTTGGTCGGGATTCTTCATAAAATCCGGAATCAATACTATTCCATAAGATGTTTCATAAAACAATATAACCAATCAAGTGCGAGTCAGACTAGCGCATGAAGGGTTCCGTACCATTATATATAAAAACGGCAAAAAAACACGTTTGTTGTATTTGAACACAATTTATATGTTTTGTTTATTCTGGTTTTATTTATTGTTATAGCGGCAACAGAAATACATAATCCCTGAAAATCTCAACAGTCTAACTATCATGGTTCTCGAGATACATCCTGGTGGCAGATAGACAGACAGACGGACGGGTGAGTCTTAGTAATAGGGTTCCATTTTTAACCTTTGGGTACGGAATCCTAAAAATTGACAAACTTTGAAAGAGAAATGTTCGTATCATGATTATTTAAATTTTTTTAACACAGTTTAAATAACGTTCTTCCATTAACATAAATATGATAAAAGAACATAAAAAATAATGTATCAGCTGATTTCTTAGACTTGACATATCCGGTAATTTTTTGTGCTAAAATTTATGTTTTATAAAAATCCAGCAGTTTTTGTTTATTTAACCGTATTTTTAATAAAAAAATCTTCGAAATGAGAAATTAGTAATAATTAAGCCTTTATTTGAAATCTTGTCATTATGGGTTATGGAATTTTTAATAAAGCCAACATTTCTTAAAAACGATTTTTTACGAAAGGTTTATAAAAAATTGAAAAATTGAAAACCATTATTATTTTGTTGGTTATTTTAAAAAAAAGTTTATTTGGATTAGTCAGTGCCTTAAATGACGTGGCATAGATTGAAAAAAAAAACTTTTTTATCAAAAAATATTATACTTATATACGAGTATAATTCATAAAAATAATTTATTCAAAATTTAATTATTTATACCAAATTATGAGTCGACGCATTAATCATTTTTAAAAATGAATTATGAATCTTCAAAATGGTAGAATATGTTGATATACTATATAATAATATTACATATATTTAATTAATTAAATTTAGAATTACAAATTAAATTAAAAAAAATAATATACATTTAAATAACAAGTTCATTTAAGAGGAATTCTGATATACACTACAAATCTATACAAATAAATTCATTGGAGTGTCTGAATGTAATATTAAAACAAAACCATTTTTTGCTAAATGCGTATGTACGTTTACAAGGTACATGTACCAAAATAGTATTTTTATATGTCGGTCTGTCTGTTGTGTGCCCACTATCTATTATCCTATCCAATATGTCTGAAACGGCTGAACCGATCGTAACGGGACTTTCACCTGAAGGCAGCTGATGTAATAAGTAATGGCTTAGGCTACTTTTATTTTAAAATTTTATTTCAGAAATGTATAAAACAAAATAATTAAATAAAAACCCGGAAGAAGTCGCGGGCACAGTTAGTGAGGTATATTTCGATTTTTTTGTGTTTCTCTTTACACGCTTTACATATAGGCCACTGTGTTCGATTTTATAATAATGTATGTGTCATACTAAAATGTATATCTAAAACTACCACGAACCAAAAACCTTTCTTCTAATAATAAATACAAATCTCTCTTATATTCGTTAAGTAGAACCTTATTACCCCCTAATGAAGCTTGTAGGTGACCAATAAGCGCCCTAGGGTAAGAGTATAGCTAGAAAAGTCTTAGAGCGATAAGTAATTTATAAAAAAATACTTTATTCTTTCAAAAAGTTCACGTACAGTATGATGGTGTAATAGACGTCATGCATTCAGCCCAATAACTCCACTATTCAGCCATGTCTTCGTATGAATGTAGTCATCAATTTTACCTTTTTTTCAACGTCTTTTCTTGTAATTCTACTTATTTCTCAACCAAGATGTTAGCTCGGGTGTAAGCATCAATTGCGTCCTCGAACTATAGGCGCGTTTAAATATCTCGGGCTGCAATTATTGATGCCTTACAGCCCTTGGCAACTAATCTACTATTAATATTTACTCTCCAGTTTAAAAGTGGCATATATTATCTTACCGCACTATATCAAACTAACGCATCTTGCTTCCAAGTTGAGTTTAAAAACAACTCGAACACCTCGGACAGTATAAATGAAGGCCTAAGATACATGTTTACTTTTCTTATGCAATATACTATTTTTAACCAGACCAAGTGAATGCTATGTAAATAATGTTAATAAAAATGAGTAAATATCGTCACGCCCATATCCATAAAGGTAATCAGAAGTACATACTTATACCTACGATAACCCTGTTAAATATGCCATTCGAAATACCAGGTATCATAAATGGGCAGCAGCATTGAAATCAAGGTTGCAGGGTAATGCACTATATTAATTACTGAGTTTCGCGTGACGGTCGACTATGTGACAGAGACATTACTCTGTGCGCATCGAAGCGCACCACTTTCTACCGTTCTACTGTCGCGCACGTAAGTGACAAGGGCTTTTTAATATATAGTCGAAGAGTCGTTGTTTACAAAAATATAAAAAATAAGGTTGATTGTGGTAATACTGATGATAGTTTTTAA
Source organism: Lasaia peninsularis (assembly GCA_018236625.1). Taxonomy (NCBI): domain Eukaryota; kingdom Metazoa; phylum Arthropoda; class Insecta; order Lepidoptera; family Riodinidae; genus Lasaia; species Lasaia peninsularis. The sequence goes on from DVZL01001364.1 coordinate 7,700, forward strand.
TTATAAAAACAATGTACAGATTTGCGGCTAAAAGGAAGTAGTTACAAAGTTTTTTTTATCAAAATTCAACCGTCGCTTTGCAAAAAACGGCATAAACTACTGACGTTAATACAATGTGACGCAATATTATAAAAGCGGGTAAGTTGTTATAATATACAATGTCTTTTGTACCTTTATATCATTGTTCACAGTATTTTTTTATCATGAACAATGTACATCGGTTAATGTATTTTTTTTTATTTGTAAGAAAAAGTAGATTGAGTTCACTTACCTCCTAGTTTGATTGATTAATAAGGCTTTAAAAATAAAAACAATGATGTAACTTCTAAACATACAAACAATAAATTTTACGAATAAATTATAATATAAATGTTGCTTTTATATACCCAAAAATCAATCCAACAAAAATTAGAATCCAACAATCCGATCAAATCATCTGTGGAGAATAGGTTATCTGCCCCCCAGTCAGGTATGTAGTTAAGGACGAAAAATTGAACATAGGCTGAAGGGGTCACCAACTAGACTTGGCAGTAATTAGTGCTAGTAGGGACCCTCCTTATTGCCTATTCTTGCTACAATACTGACGTTGTTGCTTACCATACCTTCAACATCTATGGTGTCTATAAGCCACGGTTATCTTTTATATCATTATATCATTAATTAAGTCTATCAGGAGTGTCGTGTTCTAATTCATTATTTTACTACATAAATATTCATCTTATAGATTTTTTTCCTTTACCGAAGTTTAAGATTAAAAAAAGTATAGATATATTTAAACAAGAACATACATTCACGCAATACACTTAACTATTGCACGCATTCTTGTAAAAAAAATTAACACTTTTCTGTTGGAGTGTCCGACAACCGTACGGTACCTGGCCAACAGTTATTCTAGCAATTATTTATAAGAATATTTGTTTATTATTTAATGTTAATTATAAATTAGATTTATTACAAGATTTAGGTTAGGTTATGTAACTTACGAAATGTTTGGCTGTAGCCGGAGTTATACTTTATCGTATTACATAAGTTAATCTGTTTTAAGTGAGAAAAGTAATAAAATTTAGATGAAGAGCTAAAGGCTTATTAATGTTTACAGCTTCATCCACGTGCATTGTTAACTCCTACAATTTTACTTAAAATGAAGATATATATTATCATTCTATCTTGAAACATAGCTTTAATTTTAAGCATAAATACTATTCTTAATCATTTCTTGGAAACTAGTTCACTATTTTTCTTGACATTTGATTGCAAATAGACAAATACAAAAAAAAGTAAATAATAGTAGGATGCTTCCTAAATCTCAACCTATTTTTTTTTGTTTGTCTAACTAGGGCAAAATTACTAAAACAACTTAGGACATTAGTTTTTTAACACATCAATTTATATAAATTTTCTAATGTCAGCTATATTTGACCCAAAGCCTTGAAGTAATACGTGTACTACAAATATCACAAGTTCTTCTTCTCTTTCTTTTTAATACTATTATTTTGTTAGAAATATAGTATAGCCGATATATTTTTTTAATAATTGTATGTCTTTTTTTGTAGGAATAATTTTCTATACATTTCTATTATTCAGAAGACTTCAACGCGCACGCGGTTTACGTAATAACTTTGTTGGGGAATGGATAATTACAAAATTAATATTTTAATTAAATATTATGCATTTATTGCCTGACACTCTTTATATTACAAAGATTTTAAGTTGATCCTATCTGCCTTGGAGAATACAAGTTCGGTTACCTGCTGGGATGCTCTTAATAGACTTATAATCTAGATAGTATAGTAATATAAAAAGTAGCACACAAAATTTATACAAAAAAATAAAGTTGTAGTGTCTGTATGTAATATTAAAATAGCCGCTTTCTACTAAACGCATATAATATGTATGTCTACAAGAGTAGGTACTTACATATACCAAAATAATATGTTTTAGAATTTTCGTAAAAGGTATATCAAAACAACACTTCTTAGAATTTTTGTCTGTGTGTCTGTCTATTTTTACCCGCTAATCTCTGAAAAGACTGGACCGATTTTGACGGCACTTCACTTTCACTGGCAGACAGCTAATTTAATAAGAAACATCTTAAGCTACTTTTATTTTAGAAATGTATAAAATAAAATAATTTAATAGAATAATGCATTTTTACTTGCAAAAAGATTAAACACTAACCTGGACTCGAACCCCCACCATTTTAATTTTCCCACACCAAATTATACATAATAAAATAAACTTTCACTATACAAATGACAAAGTTAATAATAGCTTTTGACTGTTTCCTACCAAAGATAATAGTTTTATTGTTTATAATAACGGTTTATTGCAACAATGAGATACTTGGCTCCATAATTGTGGTAATAATATATTATTACATATTATAAGTAATAACAAATCAATACCAGAAATAATATGTTTTGGATAAGCTGAAAAGTGTCGGTAGGTATTACTACAAGCAATAATAAATACTGTAACAGTTAGTACAAGTAGCAAGTACTGCAAGTGTGCAGAAGACAGTTGCCGCAAGTAACAACAAGTAGGTACTGCAAGTTTGCAGTAAACAGCAGTTACTGCAAGTAACAATTACTTTAAAGGTACAGTTACTAGGAGTAAACCTGCAGTACAAACTATTTACTAGACAGTAGTAACTGTCTACTGATACTGCACAGTACTGCTAGATACTGTGAAATTTAAGATAGAACAAAAATTAAAAATTACATTGTCTATGAATGATTCTAGATCTTTCGAAGAATATGTTAATATGTTAATTTATTTCCTATTAATAAGCTCGTCATAGGCATGTCGGTCATTTATCACTAACACAGACAGACAGTGACAGAGCTTTGCGACGACTCAGTCATATGATACTACCGTTTTACTTATTCCTTCTGCTATAACGTAGTGCTCACAAATGTCATGTTCCAGTTCAGATGCTAGAATTATCATCTTTTATGTATAGATGATGAATCATGATCAGAATCCATCCCAAATAAAAAGAAATCAAAAACCAGGTACAACCTTAACGTTGAAAGATACTCGTTATTATCTGCGGCTTTGCTTCCATTATAACTACTACCTCTAAACTCATAATGAATCTTTTGAGCTGTTTGGCAGGTAGAGGATCCCGATACAATAAACAAAGAAAAATGTATCACTCTTGCAAAAAAACTGGGAAAAAAAACATCTTCAAGTTTTTGAATATGAATATGTTTTCAGATTGTCAATAAAAGAAAATATTTTGAAAAAAATAGAAAATATGGATGTCTATTAACTACCCCAGTCTCTGGAACGGAACACGACAGTATCCATTATAGAGAGAGGCATTTAAGTGGTATTTTATCTGAACCATTATAATAACAAGCTGGCCAACAAGATAAAAGTACCAGGCTACAATAATTCAAGTGGAGTCGAAGTGAATCGATTCAATTTTGAAATACACTTAGAATGCGGCGAACGTTCTTACCGCTTGCTACACTTTTGCGTAATCCGTAGAAAGTGCCGGTTAAATGCTGGGAGACGATTTTTCTATGTATTCTCTGCATAAACAAATTGTTCACTTAATTATCATTAAACAATAAAGTTGTTATACAATGCCGTAATAATTAGGATCCTGAGAAGTTATTGGCTCCTAGTACCTTATATAACTAGAAACTGTTTAAAAGCAGTTAACAGCAAAAATCATTTTAAATTGTAGTACACACGTACTTACATATCTTCACGCTAAGTCCGTTGCGTGGTCGGCGAGAGTATCAAGTATCAGGCCTAACTTCCTCAACCTTAAACACTTTGGTTTTAGGGACTCCTGACACCAACCTGAGATAATACCCAAGCTATCTGGTCGTGGGATGTCATTCTTGGTTTTCCCAGATACCTACACCCATCCATATTCGTAATGTATATTTGTTTTTTCAACCTTTCATCTTTCATTCTTTCCTCATGACTGAATTTTCTCATTTTTAAACTGACACTCATCTATAAAATAAGTAAAATTGGAGTGTCTGTATGTAATATTAAAATAACCGCTTTTTACTAAATGCATATGTATATTTACAAGGTACATATACCAAAACAACATTTTTTAGAATTTTTGTCTGTTTGTCTATTTGTACCCGCTAATCTCTGAAACGGTTGGACCGATTTTGACGGGAATTTTACTGACCGACAGCTAATGTAATAAGGAACGGCTTAGGTTACTTTTATTTTAGAATTTTGTTTTAGAAATGTATAAAATAAGTTAAATAAAAAACGCGGACGAAGTCGCAGGCACAGTTAGTAAATAGTAAAACCTAACTTAAATAGGTACTATCGATTAAAATACTATTTAATGATACAAAATAAAAATATCTTCTGGTAAAAGTGAAGACTAATAAATATCATTCAGTAAAAAAAGTTGTGAAGTGGTTGGTTAAATTAAATTCACATTTTATTTTCACTTTCACAAACTCTCAGTGAATCTTCATTTTAATTAACTATAAATAGTTATTTGAATTATAAAATTAATTGTATAACTTACGTGTTATACTAGAGTATTATTAAATACAATACTCTTCCCGGTGTCGGACCCGGGCTCCATTGAAGTATAGGCCTACTGCCTTCCTACCAAGAAGGTCGTAAGAGACTACCAAAGGCTTCTGCGTCACCAACACCGTGACGTTGACTAGATGATAGGGATTAGTACCATCGCCTTACCTATTCTTGCCACCATAATGCTTGCCACGGTCGTATTCTGGTGTGGAGGGTAAGATAGCCTGTTAACTTATGCAAGAGGCTTTCTAAACCCAGTCTCAGGTTGGCATTGCACTATTCTTTGGTGGCTATAGAGGACGTATATTCTTTACCATCTTTTGCTTGTTTGCCTTTCAAACCATAAAAAAAGACAAAAACTCGACCGTGGAAAAGGTGATAATGGAGCGGTTAGCTTACTCGCCTAACGCCACCGTTCAATCGCGAGATTCGGGTTCGATTCCCGACAGGGGCAGGCATTTGTGTGATGAACATACATGTTTGTATTTCTGGGTCTGGGTGGTTTTATTCATTCTGGTATCTATGGAAGTATTTCTATATATTACTGTCGTACCCATAACACAAGTATGATTTGCTTTCTTTTGGGCTCGATCTGTGTAATTTGCCCATCCTTATTTATTTATTCTTTCACTTTAGAGCCTTGGTGGCCTAGCGGTACGCGCTTCGGATTTCCATTCGGGTAGTCCAAGTTCGAACCCCGCCATTTACCAATGAATTTTTATAACTTATGTAAATTTTCTGATTGCTCTTACGGTGAGGAAAAAAATTGTGAGGAAACTCGGATTCATTTAATTCGACCTAATCTAGGTTTGGGCCTAGTTCCCCTTTTAGCCTTAGCCCTTTTTTTGAAAATAAAAAGCTGCAATGTTGGAATTCAGAATCTTTAAACATCGTTTACCAAAAAACTGCTTTTATGGATTGTGCCTTTATATAATTGGGGGTGCGATTTGCCTTTAGTAAAAAGCGGTTTATTTAATATCACATACATACATTACAATTTTATATATTTGTATATATTATGATTAACGGTCGAAACAGACTCAATGCTATTCTATCATTCCGGAAACAAGTCTTTCCACGTTTAAATTTTTTTTTCATGGTCAATATTAATATCTCATTTTTGATGATATAATATGATTTATGTCTTTATTACGTCTTAATTTAAAATATTAATCCGATATGAGTAATAAATTACATTCAAAACATGTAAGAGACTATGTTTTACCCACGACTATGTTTGCATTTTTTCTTGAAACTTAGTTATGTTACTTTGTTACAAAATAATTTATCGTACCTAAAATAATGTTTACAATAATTGTAAAATGATAACTTTGAAATTGATGAACATTTATTCAAATTATCGCACTTAACTTTACCTCTTCAGGTTTTGTTTCGAAAAATTCTTCGTAAACCTTAAATCTTTATTTAGTCATAAGTTAGTTTACGTCATTAACATCTATTATATATTTTTTAACATTGGTATGGAAATAGGTTGACGAAAATCCTAATAGTAAGAAAACGTTACCTATAGACGAAAGATGGTAAAGTTGCGTTTCCTAACTGAGATTAGGTTTTTAAACCACTTGCGTGAGTTAGTGAATGCGCTCACCGGATTCCCTTTCCGGATCGGAACTAGACGTATTGTTCTTTTATATAACGAGTGCTTGCCATTGTCATGTTCCAGTAAGGTTAGGCCAGCTCATGAACTCACAAAAAATATAATTGAGACATTAATCAAATTTTTTTTCTATTGTAGGTATATAAAAGACAAAAGTGATTTCAATGCACCAGCCAAAACCTTAGAGATAGAAACATAACATTTTCCACCATGGTGATTAATATAGTATAAAAGTTTTTATGAACAAAATACTAGGACTAGAACACTGTCATATGCTGGTATAGCCGCGGGCAACAGATAGTTGATATACTCGTACATGCGGCGGATTAATTCCTCATATTTGTGTGAGTAAATAATACAAAAAGCATCTGCATATCAAACATGTTCTCTGTGCGCCAGACATTTGTTAAGCCTTCTGAAAAACGAACAAAATATTTCATCTTAAAGACCAGCATGACCCAGCCGCACATGCCAGAGAATAATAAGAGGAACTTATTCAGAGAAACGAACTGTCATGAAATGGAAATGAATATTTTAGGGATGAGCATTTATTATATCGATATATTTTACAATGTACGTAACTTTTTGATGCAAAAAGTTGATATTTCAGCCGCAGGCAGCGCGTAGGGGAGATGAGTGGGGCATGGTAAGGAACTTTTTAACATCCCTAAAAAATAATGTGATGTGTAAAAGTTTCAATTTAGGTTCATAGCTTTATAAATAAATGAAAAATAGCATTGATGCATAAAGTTAAAAGGGGTGTTCTGACGTGGCCATAAGAAACGAAAAACATCCTCAAAATTAAATTTATTTCCTAGCAACATAACGGCGGCTAAAAAAACAATACTCTTGTAGCAATCTATATAAAAGAAACATTAAGTAAACAATCAGTTACACTATTTATAACTCAAGGACAGCTGGACCGATTTGGCTAAAAATTAGTAGGAAGGTAGCTTAAAATTGGGAAACGGACATAGGATACTTTTTAACCCGTTCCGTTTAGTTCTCATGAAATGTTGTGTGCTACAATACATACCTTCACAATAGATCTGAGAATCGGTCAACATCTATTTTTCATACCTCCAAGTGCGGGCGGTACGAGGTTCGCCGCGTCAGCTAGTTCAGCATAAAAAAACAGTATCAATCACACAAAACTTTCTTTGTTATCATTATTCTAAAATAATGAAATTGGAGATCATAGAAATAACTTAAATACGTTTCTTTAATTAATCAAACTCAAACTTTTAGTAAAAGAAATATCTACATATTGTGGTGCAGTTAAGTAAACGATTGTGGTTGGTCAAAAACGGTCCTTTAAAACTTCTATAAAAAATTACCATGAGTATGAAAATACACACGTACATGTTTTTACGCCAGATCCCTTGCGGGGTAGGTGGAGAGTATCGAGTACCAAATGTCAGGTGACATTCTTTACTCATGACCGAACCATTGGAGTATGCCTTTTCTTTTTATTACACAGACACTCTTTTTATTTTAAATCCGACTATTTGTCTGATCCTCACTAACATTGCAGAGGAAACTATTTTTTCTACGGAAACAAACTATATTAATTTTAACTCATAGAACTATCTGGCTTGTATAATGCATTGTAACTAATTATTCTGATCACATATCTTCTCTTTTACCTTTTATTACGTCAAGTGACATAATGGACCCATGTATTGTTTAACTTTAATTTTAGTGTCACTATGAGCTAAATTATAAAAAATTACAGCGATTTTAATCTTGGACAATCCAAGCGTCCAGTAATTTGAGTTTCAACGCTTCTTGGACAAAAACAATGCACGTTTTTAAATTGTTCTCGTATGTGTTACATATTTATATAATGACCGTCTCGTTGGTCGAAGGGTACACTCCTAAGTCCACCGACCAACAGCGAAGCTCGGGTCCGATTGCTTACGGGGCAGATATTTGTGTGACCAATATAGATGTCGGTATTTCTAGGTATTAGTAGGTACCATTGACTGACACCAAGCATACAATTTTTTTACTCTGGGGTTACATCAATTTGTGTAATTTGTCCAGAAATATTTATTATTATTTATGTGACTGACAAAACATACGAGCATATTTATTGTCGTAACGCTTTAGCTATTGGCGCTAAATTAATAAAGAACGTTCTTCTTTTTTCACACCTTTGTAGAAAAGAAAAACAACGAATGTTTAAATTAATTTTTTTCAAATTAGACTTTTCTAGAACAATTATTTTATTAATTGTTTTATAAAAACATAAACTTGCATTAGTTTTGTACATGCTGCTTCTTATAATTTTAATAATAATATTATAAAAATAGCATTTTACAATAAAAAGTACCTACTAAAATTCACAAACGTTTTAAGGTTCGTTTGAAAGACAGTTTTTAAAGATTTTAAAGACAGAATTAAAGATTCTGAAATTACGATTTTTATCTTACCAATAATTTTTAAATGAAATATTGAAACTATATTTGTAATATCGATATGGGTATCTATAATAAATGTTTCCATCTCTAGTTCATTAGAAGGTAAATTTTAAAATTGTATATTACAAAAAAAATATTTGTAAATGCATAAACGTTGATCGCGATTTCGCTCGCTTTTTAAAGCTATTTAGCCGCCAAGTATTTTAACATTAACAGATTTTATCATTAGAAAAATGATTGCAACGTATAAGACACTTGCCTGTATCATTTTTAAAATACATTTCTTTCCTCTCCCTGGACACTAAATTTTGACCTAATCCTTAGAGTCGACTCGTAAAAAACAGTTAGGTACTTAGTACTACTACAATTATTTTCGCCCGCACTTATGGGGCATGAACCTCAAAATTACATTCAAAAGCAAAATAATAAGATTTTTTTCCCACGCGACAGATTGAACATCAAATGTTTGACATTTAGGGATGGTTTCTAATGGAAAACTAAATTGTTATTTTTACTATTCCCAGCTTTTTTTCATATTTACTCACCTTTTGAACCTTTTCTGGACTTCCAAAAAAATTCAAAATCAAAATTAGCCATATCTATCCAGCCGTTCTCGAGTCTTAGCGAGACTGACGAACAGAAAATGATTCATTTGTTACTTATTTATCATTTGTTTGTCGAAAGTATATAATGAAAAGTTCTCTTAAACTATAAACTATCGTTATATAAAACCTTTGCGTAGTTTGTAAGATCTAAACATGCAGACGGATGAAAAAATAATACTCGTACAAATAAATACAATACCAATACGAGACTTTACAGTTTTAAAATATCTTCGCCCATATCCCCAAAAGGGTAAGCAGAGGTGCATACTTATGCACCCACGATTAACCGACAGTAGGTATTAAATTACATTATATGACAGTCGGTCGCCATATTGAGCACAAAAACTAATCTCAGACAATGTTACGTTTTTGTGACAAGTTCCACGGGAATCGAACCCGGGACCTCGTTCAGTCAGAGACGTTCGACCACAGAGGCAATATATCGGATTTATATTCTATGTTGAAAATATCACGTTTCTTATGGCCATTTTTTCCTTCTTTTAAAAAAAAGTGGAATAACATTTTGAAGTTTAATAACCCGTTTGGTTATGACGCGTGAAATTAACTGTTTTAATTAAATAACTTTTGTATTGATTTAATGTAACGTTTAAGTTAACTAAATAAAAGTAGCCTAAGCTACATCAGCCGTCTGACAGAAAAGAAAGATACAGAAAGAAATAAGAACGAATAGTCTTTGTCATGTATTGATCCGAAAAGTATAGTAGCCGATAGACGTGTAGATTTAGACCAAAGAATATCTCCCCACATACAACATCGATATCTCTAGGCCACGGTGGGATTTATTCCATAAAAAATATCCAGTCAGGAAAATAAAATAAATATCACAACGCACACATGCCCGAAAGGGTAGGCAGAGATAAATATAATAATAATAACATTTATTTCAGACTAAAGATCCATAGTTTGTTAGTAAAAAATAGAAATTAAATATATCATCGCTGGAAGTGTAGCCCTATCCAATGCTGCAGAATAGCGAGTCCTAACGGTCAGCCAAGACTCTTAGGATACTGTTCGGATTGCCTCGCAATTTTTCCATTAGGGACGCACCCAGAAACCCTCCAAATATCTTACGGCAAACATGGCTGAAGCACTGCAATGACGAGGCAAACCAAACAATATCCTAAAAGCATTATTATACTGCACTCGT
>DVZL01001365.1:0-18039 GCA_018236625.1 Lasaia peninsularis
CGAAACCGGTTGGTTATTTTAAGAAATAGTTTTCAATTATAAGTTATATGTGAAAAAGTACATGTGTTTTATAATTTAAAATATAAAAATTAAATAATAATTTAATCTTTAGGTTTCTACACGACGGGTAAAGTTGAAACCTTCTTACTAATACTCCGCTGGCCGTTTATATAAAATCTTGTATAGTTTTTATATAAATGGCCTACGATTAGCTTTGTGGGTTCAAACTTGCATTTGACTGCTTAAAAGCGTGTTCATCTAAAACTTAAAACAAAAATATATTTTTTATTTTAACTTCAAAAAACTAAGCAAGTCGAACTTGCTTGGTATTTTTAAAGAGAGTAAAATAACAAAACTCAAGCTACTTAAACTTTCAGATCTAACGTTTCTTATGAAAATACAAGGAAAAACAGTTTCAAACAATAACACGATTTCCATGCACGATCGACAACCGCCGCCATTTTGTAGTGATCGTAAAATGGCGGCGCATCGTGCCGCGGGAATTGTCGTCTGAACTGGTTCCCTGGGGGAGTAACGCCGGAAAATCATAACACTACTTCACTTTATAGCTGTTTCGAACTTTTCTTCGCTCTAGCCAGCGCTATTTCAAAAGTCGATTACGTCGGATTCCAAGCTATTCATTCTAATGCATTGGTAAATAAGTTAAATCTTATATAGTTTTAATGTTATTAAACTTATATGACTCAATCTGGCTTCGAATTAGAAAAAAGTTTGGTAGTTTTTTAATTTCTTTATTGAAATAGATTTCAAATATCTATCTCCATGAAAAGCTAAAAAGTACTTAAATTAATGTTTAATAATTATCGTCTATGTGGTCGTTGAAATGGATATCTGTTTTGACGAACTTGTTTTTAAAAACATAATGCTGTCTGAAATTGAAATTTTGTCAGACATGGTAACGGACTTCCACCCTGCCACAACATAGGATCTAATATCGTCGGTTAATCGTGGGTGCATATGTACCTCTGCTTACACTTTTGGGTAGAAAAAGTAGATTTTTAATAATTATCTCAGTGTAAAAGATAAAAAAATACCTATAATTGTATTTAATACTGGTTAAAGGAAAAATATAAACCGTATGTTATCGCCTCTGTGGTGTAACTAGTGGCGTACGTAGGATTATGACACTGGACAGTGGAGTACTCGGTTACAAAAAATGTTTCTTTATTTAAATTTTAAGATTTTTTCATTTAGTTTCATAGATTATGAACCCATGATAGTGTCGGAGTTTAATTAAATATATCAGAGCAAATACTGTCTCAAAGAGTAATCAGTGCTTATGTGCCTCTATGGAGTTAACGCCCCTGGGTGTAACGGTACGGCTGTTAAGACCATTAGCCGCGTAGGTCCCGGGATCAATTCCCAGGTCAGGTAACCTTCCTTAAAATCTTTTTCAGATTATTCTAAGTAAGCATTACATTGCTCGGGATTAGAATGTGCCCGAAGTGGAGATACACCTACCACCTATCACATCATGGGCCCTAGTACCTTGGCTAATCGTGGGTGTTCTAGAATATCTACTATACTTACGAGTCGTGGATATACAAGCACACCTCTGCCTACCTTTCCGGAAATAGTAGGTTTGAAGGTACTTTTTTTAGAAGTATGTTTAATTTTCATCCGCCTCTGTAGTCGGGGATAGTCGGTGTCCGTGAGTTGTTTCAATTCATCTCAAAAATATTATGTTATCTCTGCTTACCTCTTCGAGTAAATAGGCGTGACGATATTTTTTTATTACATAAGCAACGATAAGTTAATCAGTATCTACCCTCAAAAATACGCCTTTACAAAATAAAGGTCCAAATTAGATTTTTTTTTCACCTAAAACGCTTTTTCTTGCAAATATTTGTAGAGCACGGAGCTTTATGTAATAGTAATTTAATTTGGTCGCGAGTGAACATGTTCACACAATCAGATACAGTGCGAACACGAGGCGGATATACTGCGGGGATTAGCTGAGTTTTCTGCACCGCTGTGCTTAGAGTTAAGCGGTATTTATACTCGGTAAACTCATGGAAATTGCTAGAAATCGTGTTCATTGTTTATTTTTAATTATATCTAGGAAGCTTAGTGCGTGGGGTTTCACTTGCGTGGTAATAGATTATTTTCTTTGAATATAATAGAAATTATTTTATTTCATAAACATTCCAAGCGGTTCTTTTGACGTGTCTATATAATTCTGATAATGTAACACCGGATCGGAACGCGACTACTCATTGAAAACATCAAGTGAAAGAAACTCAGCTTGAATTTTTTCTTATTTTCTTAATGCATAAATCGTTCATTATTTATACACTTGCCGTTGCCCGCGGCCTCGCCTGCGTGTGACTATCATACTTAATTACTTTTATTCTATGGAAAAGTGGTTATAATGGCTGAAATATAAATGTTGAGTTCTACAACTTTTCTATAGGAGTCAACCATACAGCTCTAACCATTTAGGCAGCATTCGCGAGAATTGTTAACGTACGGCAGTTTTTCTGTCGACTTACTCCACAATTTTCACTACCACAAAAAATCATATCTATTTTCCGGGATAAAATATAGCCTATACGAATTTGGAAGAATTCCTCTAAGTAATGGTAAAAGAAATTTTGAAATCGGTCCAACAGTTTTTGAACCTATTCAATACAAACATACAAAAACACAAAGGTTTCCTCTTTATAATATTAATATAGATTTAAAATTGTAGAAGAGTCAATTATGTACTACATTGAAGATATTTAAAACCAAATAAATCAGAGTGGCTAGAACTGGGTAGCAGAACAAATTTTTTGCATTTTTTGAATTTTTATCTGTCTGTGTCTCTGTCTGTCTGTACCCCAACCGCATTATTTACGTCGAAACTGCTGAATCAATCATGATGAAATTTGGCTAGCTTAGTTACGTAGCCTGTGTTCCGAGGTGGGATATATGCTACTTTGAAATGAAATGAAATTTATTTATTTGCAGAATATGTGTGTTAAAAGTTGTTACAATTTCTTTCTATCTCATTTGCTTAAAAGGATTCTGTGGGAAGTGGAATAAAACTTAAATCTTGCTCACGATTGGTTCAGTATGTTTAACGTGAAAAGCGACCGGGTTACAGACAAAAATGAGCATGATATTTGTTATCCTGCTAACCTGCTTATCTGCTATCCTGCTGTCCTGTTAAGCTGCTAACTTGCTAACTTGCTAACTTGCTAACTTGCTAACCTGGTATCCTGCTATCCTGCTATTTTGCTATCCTGCTATCTGCTATCCTGCTATCCTGCTATCCTGCTATCCTGCTATCTGCTAACCTGCTATCCTGCTATCCTGCTATTCTGCTATCCTGCTATCTGCTATCCTGCTATCCTGCTACCCTGCTATCTGCTATCCTGCTATCCTGCTATCCTGCTATCCTGCTATCCTGCTATTATGCTAACCTGCTTATCTGCTATCCTGCTTATCTGCTATCTTGCTATGTGTTATCCTGCTAACCTGCTTATCTGTTGTCCTGCTATCCTGCTATTCTGCTATCCTACTATCCTGCTTATCTGCTATCCTGCTATCCTGTTAAGCTGCTAACTTGCTAACTTGCTAACCTGTTATCCTGCTATCCTGCTAACCTGCTAACCTGCTAACCTGCTATCTGCTATCCTGCTATCTGCTATCCTGCTATCCTGCTATCTGCTATCCTGCTAACCTGCTATCATGCTATCCTGCTATCCTGTTAACCTGCTATCCTGCTAACCTGCTAACCTGCTATCTGCTATCCTGCTAACCTGCTATCTGCTATCCTGCTAACTTGCTAACCTGCTAATCTGCTATCCTGCTACCCTGCTATCCTGCTATCTGCTATCCTGCTAACCTGCTAACCTGCTATCTGCTATCCTGCTATCCGCTTTCCTGTTAACCTGCTAACCTGCTATCTGTTATCCTGCTAACTTGCTTACCTGCTATACTGCTATCTGCTATCCTGCTATCTGCTATCCTGCTAATGTACAGAACTCACCCTTTTAAATTTTTATTACAATATGTATAGACATAAATATTCTTTCACTGATTTAATCCTTTCTATTTTTCAACATTTTTTTATGATTTTGGAAGGCAGACGGATTTCCTTAACGGGAATCGCACCTGGGATCTTGTGTGTAGACACCAAAGGTGGAAATGGTGCGTTGCCAACCTGAGGCTGGGATGGTAAGCCTCTTGCGTGAGTAAGCCGGCTATCCTACCCTCCAAACCAGAACACGATAATGGCAAGCACTGACGCTATTATGGCAGGAATAGGCCAATCCGGGCGAGTCATTGCAAGACTCTACCACTTAGTCAATGTCACGGTGCTGGTGACAAAAGTCCCTGTGCTCGCCTCTTACGAGCTGCCTGGATGGAAGGCAGTTGGCCTATTCGAGAACGGAACCCGGGCGAACACGGGGTAACATTTTTAATTTTATTTATTTTACTACATAACGCTATTTTGGATTTTTATAAAATAACTTCCCATCAACATAGGACCGAGCTTTGAAGGCTGTCGGCTTTTTCCATTTTTAACAGAATTCGTATGTATTTTGAGTAAACAAAAAGCAAAACTATACAAGAAATGTTCGTATTTGTTTAAGATGTTTTCTTCAGACATATTTATTTAATCCCATACTCCAATATCTTTACCAAATACAAACCGAGCAATCTGAAGCAAGAGGAAGAAAAACATTAGAGATATCAAAACGCTTACATCGGAACATAAAAAGTGCGCCTTCGAAGGTCCTTGATGAAGACAACCCTGCTCGGGGTTTTTAGCGAAAGATAATCCTAAGAAATCACAACAGGCGTGTTTATTAAAGACGTTCACTGAATTTTGCATCTTCAGTATTGTGTTTAAGGTGTATTTTTTCTTGTTTTACATAGATGAAGTTGATATGCTGAAGCTCAAGTTCCCTAGGGATATTACACCTTTGCCAGCGTCTGAACAAGCCATCAAAAGTATATCCGTCTCCACTGAGGCGTCGTCCGTAATTTACTGGATTATCTGCGGGTAGTTTTATAATAAGGTTCCTTGTAAACTCGATATTATAGAACAGGTAGGTTTCATTAGACCAAAATTAACGCGGCCTTGACACATTTCTTATTAAAACACCAAAGAACTGGAGATAGAGATTATAATTTACTTAAAAAATATCGCTGGATTATCTGCAGGTAGTTTTATAATAAGTTTCCTTGTAAACTCGATGTAATGAAGCATGTAGCTTTCATTAGACCAAAATTAACGCGGCCTTGACACATTTCTTATTAAAACACCAAAGAACTGGAGACAGAGATTATAATTTACTTAAAAAATATCGCTGGATTATCTGCGGGTAGTTTTATAATAAATTTCCTTGTAAACTCGATGTAATGAAGCATGTAGCTTTCATTAGACCGAAATCAACGCGGTCTTGACACATTTATTTTTAAGAAACCCAAAGATCTGGAGAGATATTATAATTTACTTAAAAAATCATCACGCTAATATCTCTGAAGAGGTAGTCAGAGATATATTTATATACCTACAAGTAACCGACGATATTAGGCAATCAGCAAATCGGACTTAAAATTAATCACAGGAAAAGTTGTGTTTTTTAAATAAATTGAACAAACTCATAGAGCAAGTTACCCTTAACGGGAATCGCACCCGGGATCTTGTGCATCAAAGTCGAACATCGACTACGCTGGATTATGATATGTGGAAGCAAATAAAAGATTAACTTTAGGTACGAAATTATTACTTATCTGAGTACAGATGTTAGTTTAGAGTTTGGGAATGAAACTACATACAGATCGTGATAGAATTGACTACTGACGTAACAGGAATAGGTATAATGATAAGACTAATACAGACGATCTTCCGTTATAGAAAATGTTGCTCTACTTGGGAATCGAATCCGTTACATTGAGTAGTGCCAATTTTGATACTCCATCACTCAATACGGTTGGTTCTGGATTTAAATTTTTCTATACTTTAATATTAAAAAGAAAAAAGTTTTGTTTGTTTGTATTGAATATTCTCTGAAATAAATGGACCGATTTAAAAAAATATTTACCATTATCCTGGCGACATGATCCCTAATGAGTTTAGGCTACTTATTTACACGGACAAATGCTTTATTTCTAAGAGAAAACTTAAATAACTTCTAAATATTATAAATAGGAAATTTAAATAACTTCTAAACGGCTAAACCGATAAGGTTAAAACTCCGTGTGATTATTTCGATGGTTTTTTGGATGATTTAAAAATATAATTGGACCCGGTAGATTGCGCTGCTGTCAGTATATTAACTGATAAACAGCTTGACTGATTGCGTTGAAATTTTGTATGTGTATCTATGGTTTCACAGGCACGAATGTGATCATAATACATCTTATCTGTCTAATCTGTCTTAATAAGTGAATAAAAATAAATCGCTGATAACGGTTGCAACAAATGTTTTATTTTTTTAAATGAGTGTATCAATCGTCCGAAGCCAGGCCAGGCAGCTAGTCTATGCCACTAAGTATAATTGGAGTATCTGAATGTAATATTAAAATAACCGCTATTCACTAAATGCGTATGTTTAATCAGGTACATCTACCAAAATAATTATTTATTTTGCAATTTTTTCCGTCGTTTTGTCTATCTGTTTGTACCTGCTAATCTTTGAAACATCTGGACCAATTTTGACGGGCCTTTCATTGGCAGACAGTTGATGTAATAAGGAATAGCTCCGCTTACTTTTATTTTTAGGATTTTATTTTAGAAACGCGGACGAAGTCGCAGGCACAGCGCTTTAATAAACGCTCAAAATAACTCCGACTTGACACAGTGTAAAACAAATAGTATGTCGTTTAAGACTTTCTACTTAAAGGTACATAGAGTAAAATAATATGGCGCGGTTTAGCAGTTGTCCAATAAAACCCGCCCAGATACACTACATCCTCACCCCGCCTGGAGGAACGTTTCTCCCGACAAATGGCCGAGCCCGGGAATAGGCAACCATTTATCTACTTGAAGAATGTCTTCGAACGTTTAGCTTTTTGCCACAGATTGCACGTACCACAAAATAAGATATTTCACCTTGAAGAAAAAATAACACAATTTTAACGAATATTTTTTAATAATTTAAGCAAATTTCTCAGTATTGAGGGGTGGTGTTAAGTCTCCGTAACCAGTGTGTTTGTAGGAAGATAAATGAATTTGGAGCAAACTAGGCAAGTATGTAGGGATCGTAACATTTGGCACTCGATACTCTCCGATTACCCCCAATGGATTTGGCGTGATGATACATATCTCTTGAATTTACTGAATTTACCAATTTAAAAATATTTATACCAATTTCACTCGAGATTTACAAATACTATTTGGGAAATGCATTAATTATTGAGAGAAAAAATCTATATATCAATACAAATAAATAAAAATGGAATGTCTGTATGTTATATCAAAATAGCATCTTTTTACTAAATGCATATATATGTATAAGGTGCATACACCAAAACAACACTTTTTAATTTTTTTTTCTGTCTGACTCTCTGTCTGTTTGTACTCGCTGATCTCTAAAACGGCTTGACCGATTTTGACGGGACTTTGGTAGACAGTAATAAGGAATGGCTTAGACTAGATGGATTTTTTGGAGTTTTAGTATAGAGATGTATAAAAAAATAATTAAATAAAAACACGGATGAAGTCGTAGGCACAGCTTGTATGAAATAATTATTGTAACGACCATATACAATAAAGAGTTGGCAGATGTACCTACATATGCTCCCATGATTAGCCGACGACATTATTTCCCATAATGTGATATTTGGCAAGTCCATCGCAGTCCGGGAATCAAAGTCGGGACCTCGTGCGTCAATGGGCTGAGGCGACGTCTAAATCACTAGCTTTCCGCTCGCGAGTGAACTGCGTAAATTATTTTAATAACATAAATAGATAACTTTCAAAGAGCAAAGTTTTTTTCGACTTATAATATTTTTTGCTTAAAAACACACCCTCTTTTTAATATAGTCGGGTAGAAATACCATATTTGTTAGTCTCATGTATAAGCTATCTTACTGTAAAGTTTCATACAAATACGTTCAGTAGTGTTTTCGTGAAAGGGTAACAAACATCCACACATAAATGTAAACATATCTACAAACTTTCACGTTTATAATATTATTTGGATATAATATAGTCAAACACATAATATATTGTTACAAAATTTAAACAAAACACCGTCAAATTTCCGCAACCAATATGTAATTTGACGTAATAGCTAATCAACCAACGTCTGGTTGCCACGTAAATAATTTGTATAAGCTGCTTAATTAAACCATTATTAATAACACACGTACGAATGTAAGAGCAACATGGTGAACTACATTTACTCTTTTATAGCATCTAGACTAAACGACAAGAATAATAATGACTAGGGTTGCGATTGTAGGATAAGTTTAAGCTGTTGTAATCTAGACACGTAGTTGAAGGACTCTACTATTAAGTATGACAAACTACACAAGTGACTATTTACTTGATGGCGATGGGGTCGTCTAAAACCAACAATACAATTGCCTTGTATATAACATAGTTATATGTATAGTATATGTTTATTATTTCGTCACAGATTGCAATCATAGCACTGTCAAATGACCGCAACCAATATGTAATTTGATGTGTATTAGTTAATTAACCGACGTCTGATTGCCATGTCACGTGTAAACAACTTGTATTGAGCTGCATAATTAAACTGTTAATAATAATAAAAGTTCAAATGTAACATAATATGGTGAACTACATATTTTACAAAATTTATATAATGTATTAGTTAATACATACATAGATTTTTTATCATAATATTGTACGATAAACATAATTTCCACGAGAGCCTCGTCGGCCAAATAGTATGCGCTTCGGTGTACCATTTCGGTGCTCCAGTTTAAAACCCATGAGTTTTTCTAAAGTGTGAGTAAATTTTCTTAGTGTTATTACGGTGATAAAAAACATAGTGAGGAAATCCGGGCCCGATATGGTGACAAACTTATCATTTGTTACATAATGGGGCCTAATATCGTCGGCTAATCGTGAGTACATGTGCATCTCTGCCTACTGTTTCAAGGATATACGGTGTGCGTGAATATATATAATGAAGTCATTCCAAATTTCCGATCTAGGATTTAAAAAATTGCATAATATTCAAAAATCGTTTTTTTTTTATTTTCTTTCCTCACTATTTATATAAATAACAAACAGTATGTAGCTACTCTCACTAACATTTTTAGAATTTTTGTTGTTTTTCTTGTAGAAAATAATAAAATAAAGAGAAAAACAAGAGTATATTTGAAGATTTTGATTTTTTTTAAAATTTTGAGCGAACCCTTAAATTATTTTTTGAGCGGCCATTTGGACTCTTGAAACGTTCAAAACTTGCATCCCTGAAATATAATTTAGTTAGAATAAGCTATATCAAAATAATTGCTGATAAAATCTGATTTATTGCTTTTTGAAGTAATTTTATATTATAACAAAGTAGACACGTGCTAAACCCTCGATGTTATAGGTCGGATAGTAGGTCTATGGTAGAGGTAGAAATTACTACCGGACCACCGGACCGGAACAAAACAGTACGAAATACTGTCATTATGGCTACTAGTTAAGCAGTGGTTGGATATCAGGGCAAGGTAGGGGCGTGCACTCCACAGAGACACATAAGCACTGTTTACTCTAATCTATGTCTAAAAATAACAGATTAAATACAAAACATATTTTCTCAGAATCAGTTTAAAATAGCGGAGAAAATATATATCGCCGACATAATGGTTTTCTAGAGTACAAAAATTAGAATTGAAAACATAGCTAAATAAATGTGTATTTGTCATAATTATACATAATAGGTTACTGTCAAATGACCGCAACCAATATGTAATTTGATATGTATTAGTTAATTAACCAAATTGTAACTGCCATGTCATGTATAAACAACTTGTAGGTATTAGGTTGCATAATTAAACTGCTAATAACAATATACACATGAATACACCGGCGGACTACAATTACAAAATGCGTGGCATTATATTTAATGTAAAAACAGACTGCCAAAGTAGAGACAGGTTGATGCAGTAAATGATTTTTAATAATAAAATAGTAGTGAGCGCTTCGGACTTCCATTTTCTGAACCCTGCCATGTACCCATGAGTTTTTCTAGCTTGAGTACATTTTCTAAGTGTTTTTACGGTAAAGGAAATCGTGAGAAAACCCGGATTCGTATATAAGACAATATAATATGGTGTTCGGATTTGACCTAGTCTAGGGTTGGATCTAGTCTTCTTTTCCTTGCTAAAGGAAAACTTGGCTCAATGGCAGCGAATTTGTGTAAAAAAATTGACTTTTATTAATTTATTATTGTCTCCATCTATGATTATGTATCGTTATAGATTGTAAGTTACTGTAAAATTATCGCAACCATTATGTAATTTGACTTATATTAGTTAAATATCCGACGTCTGATTGCCATGTCACGTGTAAACAATTTGTATTTGGCTGCATAATTAAACAGTTAATAATAAATTTAATAGAATAATCTAGTGGACTACTTTTACACAATGCATAATGCAAACGTTTCTATATATACATTAAGTTATTAATATATAAATTATGTTTAGGCGGTTGCTATCTCGACACTTAGTTGAAATACACTACAATCAAATATCACAAACTATACAAGTTACGTATTTGCAGTGTTATCAACTATCATATTTTTCTACTAGTGGGCGATGGGGTTGTTTCAAACCTACAATACAACTGCCGTATTACAAAATAGCTACACATTTAGTATATTTCATTCTAAATCGCAATAGTAGCACTGTCAAATGACCGCAACCAATATGTAATTTGACGTGTGTTAGTTAATTAACCGACGTCTGATTGCTACGTCACGTGTAAACAACTTGTATTGAGCTGCATAATTAAACTGTTAATAATAATATATACATTAATGTAATATAATGATCTAGTGAACTATATTAACATAGGCAATGAGTATATACTCATGTAAGATACATTTCCGATATAGCAACGGACTTGCCATCTATCTCATCATGGACCTAATACCATTGGCTATTTATCAGTGCATATGTTCCTCTACCTTCTATTTCGGGATTTAGGCGTGACGATATTTAATTTTTCTCTATATAGTTATACACGAATGTGTATAGCGCGTACGAATATACGTTAAAGCCTCTTAGTGAGCTATTAAGACTTGTTACAAATGCTTACAGCAACAAAAAATGAAAACCCTTTACAAAAAAAGGTAAAGGCTTTAAAAAGGGTAAACCTTTCGAGGAAATTGCATGACTCTATTTTTGTTTGTACAATTTTTAAAGCCATGGTTGTTTAACCTCCGATGCAAAAACAGGGATATGTAAGTTTAACATGTCTGCCTATCTGTGGCATCGTAGCTACCAAACGGATAAAACGATTTCAATTTAGTTTTTATTGTATTAAATGTGACTTATCTGCGAGTGTTTTTAGATATGTTTGATGAAAATCGGTTGAGTCGTTTAATAGTTGAGAGGGTAAAAGTGGGGAAGGACCGAAATGTGCAAATATACTCGAGTCTCAAATGATAGTGCAATGAAAGATAATATTGATGACTTTATCCCTTTATGTGATACTAGCTGTCCGCCCGCGGCTTCGCCCGTGTGAATTATTTTAATAATACAGACAACTTTCAAATTGCAGATATTTTTCCGACTCGTAATACGAATCGCGTAAAAACATACCCTATTTTTAATGTAGTCAGTTAAAAAGTAGCCTATGTCCTTCCTCAAGGTCTACTCTATCTCTGTACAGAATTTCATCAAAATCAGTACAGCGGTTTAGGCGTGAAAGCGTAACATACATACATACAGACAGAGTTACTTTCGCATTTATAATATTAGTAAAGATGGACTTTTTTTTGGCATTTTAGTTGTATATCTTAGAATATGTTTCGGACCATTCGCAACAAATGCTCTAATTAAAAAAAAAAAGAAAAAAGTACCATAACATCTATTATCCCCGAAGTGGTAGGCAGAGGTGTGCTAGATGCTATGTGTACTACAATTTTCTAAACGTTAATTAAATAAACGAATAACTTCTATGAAAACCCCAATAATGATTGTAATTACACTGTTATTACATGATCGAAATAACAGGCGACATCCGTACCGATAAACCACAGCTGTGATACTTAAAAATACTACTAATAATAGTACTTATTTTAATAAATAGAATATTTTTTACGTATAGAACATTTTTTTAAATAAATAAAAAAACTTAATCACAAATATGTTTAACCCAGCAACCTCACAAGGGACCTGGCGTAACAACAAAAACTAGAAACCAAATCGTTTTTACACACCTGTGTTGAAAACGTCTTCTATAAGACATTGATTATTTCACAACAATTAAAGATTAATGATCTATTTTGCAGTTCAAAATAAAGACCATTATTATATGTCAGACCAGATCCAGTCATATACAGTTATACAGTTACAGAATATATAGCTATACAATATACAGTTATAGGATTCAGTTTCGAACTAAACAAAGGCAGTTATTTGAGACACACGAGACTAATTGTTCGTCGAATTGTTTTTAGTCTATGTTTATTTTTTACTAGAAATAAAAATATACCTATTGGTTCTGTTTCCATGTCTACGTAACGCGCTTTTTACTAAATAGTACATAGCGACTGCCCCCGGCTTTCCACGGGTATATTATGCATAATTTATATATTACTTTTAAACAAGCAATTCTTGTTTCAGGAAAGACAAAAAATGTTCGGCATGTACGAAAGAAATGAACATTTATTGAAAATGATTCATCGTTAATAACTATGTATTCATTGAGTTTTTGTCATTTTTAAGATATATTATGCTAATCAGGGAGGAGACAAATCTAACAAATCAAAAACTACGAAAATTGATCCAGCAAATTTCGAGTTATAAGTGTTGTAACAAACCCGTCTTTGTTTTATACCGATGATTTCGGAAACAGCTCTAACGATTTCGCTGAAGTTTGGTATCTATGGGTTTTAGGGGGATAAAAAAATAATCTAGATAGGTCTTATGTTTAAGAAAATTACCGTCGAAAAATGATAGGTCTTTTGAAATTGTGAATCACGACATCTATACAACTCTGTCGGCAGAACTTGGTATGTCAGATGGCAATTTTGGCAAAAAAATAACTACCGCCCATGTTGCCTAAGTACGACATATAAAACTTCCTATCAAATCATTATATGTATTAAAAAAAATCGTACCAAAATCCGGGTCACACAGAAGTGACTTTGTTTTATACTATGTAATACAAAAAAACTTCCCGCTGTATGTCACTACGTATGCTTATATCTATATAACTACCCTACTGATTTTAATGCGATTTTTTATATATAGTGATTCAAGAGGAAGGTTTATATGTATATGACTTATAAAGTGTGAAAAACTTTATTGCATCTGTTATTACTTATTATTATTCCCAACGTTTGTTTAAGGTAGTGAGAGTTGGGTATGTCAGAACAGCATGAAGATAGGATAAATGCGATCGAAATGTGTCCGTAATATTTGTGGAGTAACACTCGCAGACCGCATTCGTAATAGTGAGATCAGAGAAAGAAAGTGTCGCTGTAAAAACGAAAAAGGCCCTGCTCCGATGGTTCGGTTATATAATTATAAAACAATGAAAGACGGAAAATTATCAAAACAGATATACAATGCGAAAGACCCTCGTACTTGAAGGATTTTTTATTTCATTAGAAAAATATAGCATAATACCTAAAATAAGTTTAGTTAAGGATTAGAGGAATACCATCTGTATCACAAATATAATCTGTAAACACTAGCAATACAAATTACTTGCGCCGGAGTGGCGACAGGCTTGCCACCTATCACATCAGGGCCCTAGTACCTTGGCTAATCATGGGTGTTCTAATATATTTACTAGACTTACGAGTCGTAGATACTATCGTACTTCTGCCTACCTCTTCGAGGATAATAGGCATGAAGGTTTATTGTATTGGTTTTAAAAAAGCGGTTACTCTAATGTTACATACAGACACTCCAACTTTATTTATTTGTATAGATTTATCAGAATCATTATTTCGATCATGTAATAACAGAGTAATTACAATAATTATTGGGGTTTTCATGGAAGTTATTCGTTTATTTAATTAACGTTTAGTAAATTGTATCGAAAAGGTTAAGTATTTTAATTACAAAATTGTAATAAGCCGGCGCTTAATTAATTAATGATAATTTAATTAATGATTAAGTAATTAATTAGATTATTAAATTTAAACATACTTGAATGTAAGTCTTGTCCTTGCCTGTCTAATAAATATAGCTCTCTGTTAAATTAATGTACCGAATTTGATGAAATTTCGTAACTTTATGTACTGTTTTTCTTTAAACTAAAAAACTAAAAAAAAAACTCAGTTCTCATTCCGATACGGTATAATACGAATAATGAATATAATAGGCAGGCGAAGCTTTGTACATTAACCAGTTAATATTTTATGTCTGTGTGTGCGTAAGTTTGCTTAATATGCGTTGTTTTAATTTAAGGCCTGTACTATTTTTAATTAATTTCAACATATCAATAGACTAATTTAAATCAAGTCTAGGTTGCTCGCGAGCATGTTCACGGTGTTAGTGATTCAAAATGCAATCGAGTTGTAGCTCAATATGCATTTTAAATTACTAACACCGTGATCGAGATTTGTGATTTTTTGCTCTGAGTTTACTAATCAAAGCAAAAAATTGCGAACCGCAATTTCGTGACAAACAACATCATTGTTCGTTGTTGTCGTATTCCAATTTAGAAGACGTGCAACTAAACATCTATACAAATAAATAAAAATTAGAGTGTCTGTTTGTAATATTAAAATAGTCCCATTTCACTAAATGCACATTTACTTATGCAATATGCATACCCCAAATTTTTTTTGTAATCTTTGTCTATTATCTGTTTGTTTTGGCCAATCTCCAGAACGGTTGGACCGGTGTTGACAGCAAAGTCACTGGCACATGACTGATATAATAAAAAGTAATTTAGGTCAATCAAATAATTTTATTAACTGAAAATGCGGACAAAGTCGCTGGCTCAGCTAGTCAGACATATTTTTAATCACACAGAGGGTTTAATTAATACCGTATTTTTTGTTGATAGGCAGCGTGTATCTCTTACATTAATCATGTCATTAGAGAAACATCGACATATTTTGTCTTTAGACGCCACAATACTCTAAAGTCGTCTAACCTATAGCCGCTACTTACTACAGGAAAGTCATGAAATCAGTGCTCGTCACTGTCGTATTTCCGTTTATAAAGTAGGTTAAGCAGTAAACCTACTTATGAAAGAGTATTAAAGTTCTTGTGTGACAGTAAAGAGCATCAAAAACTTTGTTAAATTTACTTAACATTCTAATTTAAGTCTTAACGCACTTTAATAAGGTTCAAATATGTCATACTCTACATAGACTTTATTCGTAATTGTGAAATCTCCAAATAAAACGAAACCTTGTATAAAGAGCATAAGATTCAAACTCCAATGTGGCAAATATCTCGTAGCATCACAATAATTACGACAAGTGACGGTTGCACAAACTTTTGCGAAGTTAAAAGTCAAGTTAGTGCACTTTCCGCGAGTGATTCGTTTTGCTCGTTCGAAATTGCTTCAACCGTGTCATTTGGCACTCATACAAGATGGCGGCTGAAATGAAAGATAATAGCTTTGGATTGTGATTTGGAAAACTTTCATAACTACTTTTTTATTCATGATGTAATTTATTCAAGGGGATTTTTGAAGATTTTTCCTCGAAATGGATGAATGCTAGTTTTTAAGTTATTGAAAAAATCTCACAGCAAAACTATGATGAGAAAAGGTATTGCTAATAACCGAATGGTTTTTACAATTATTGTAACAAATTTAAATACTAGGTATATTTAGTACGTCCTCATTAAGAATACAGTCTTTCATCGTTTCATCGTTACCCGCTGATCCATTAACCAATCAAATCACTCAAAATTATAGAGTCAAGTTCACAGTGATCCGTCGAAGTTATTCTTTCAAACAAAAGGTCCTAATAATAAAGATCGCCTTTTGTCGGTTTTTTTTCACTATATATTTTTTTAGTTTTTTTTTATATTTTATGTACAATACAAATAAAGTATTATTTTTTTATGATATTGGAGGGCAAACAAGCAGACGGATTTCCTAATGGTAAGAAACACACGTCGCCTATAGACACCAAAGGTGGAAATGGTGCGTTGCCAACCTGAGGCGGGATAGTCAACCTTGCGTGAGAAAGTTTACCGGCTACCGTACCCTCCAAACCAGAACACGACAGTGGCGAGCACTGACGCTATTATGGAATAGGGAAGGCGGTGGTACTAATTCGAGCGAGTCGTTGCAAAAATCTACCACCTAGTAAATGAATTAATAATAACAATAATCACAATAATACACTCCTAAAACTACATTTTTAACACAAACGTCTCTATGGTATATATTATGTTCATGTGTGGCGTATATTTTGTATCTTACTGTACGAAAAAACTTATTTATGTAATTATTTATTTTGCACAGATCAACATAACGAAAACTATTACTATTATTACTTTTAGTCTCTAAATACTTTTTGCTGCCTCCGTTGCCGAGTACAGTTTGTGTCTGCCTTTGCATGAGGGAGGTTCGATTCCCTAGGGCAACTTGTTTCGACTGTGGATCTTTCATTTTCTTCTTTCGTTTTAATTTAAGATATAAAAATCAATGCTGAATTTTTCATTGAACCTTTAATTTAATCATGGAATAAAATGCAAAAGTTTGTGTGTATGGATGTATATTATTCTTGAATGAAACTTTACAGTAAGATAGCTTATACATGAGAATAGCACAAAGAATATTTCTTAACCGACTACATTAATATTGGGTATGTATTTACGCAATAATAGTAATATAAGTCGAAAAAATTGCTGTTTAAACTTTATGTATGCATGTTATTAAAGCTAGTAGAATAAATACTTTGAAACTAAATGCCAATAAATTAATTAACTATTCCACCCTTGATTTAATAATTAACTTTTAAAACTCATCATTAGCTCAAATCTAAAAGACGCATTTCCTTAATTAAACTTATCCATTTAAATACGCATGGGTACGACAGAAAAGATTACATGATAGTGTTGTTCGATATTGTTGAAAACCCATTTGAAATTTGTCACTAATCTAACTTTTAATAGGTATCCCTTAACCCTCGTCAAGCAGACGACATTTTGTTTTGCCAGACCCAATATATCAATGTTTAGAATCTATTTTGTACCAGCGCCAGCGATTGGTTGGAGGTTTGACGCGTTTTGGAGTTAGAATTCATTAAGCCAAGTATTTTGTTAATATAACTTTGCGATGGCTGCTGATTAGCGATGGGTCTGATCTATTTTTGGTCTTCTAGCTGATATTTTGATATTTTTAAATAACATAAACAAGGACGTTTCATTATACACAAGCTGTGCTCGCGACGTTGTCCGCGTTTTTATTTGATTCATTTTATGCATTTCTAAAATAAAATTAGTTAATTATTACATCAGCTGTCTGCCAGTGAAAGTCTCGTCGAAATAAGTGCAGTTGTTTCAGAGATGAAATAACAAAACTTGCAGAAACTCACTTTGAATAACTCGGTGTTTATCCCGAAGTTACTTTATGGAAGTGAGAGCTGGGTATGTCAGAAGCAACATGAAAGTAAAAGAAAGCGGTCGAAATGCGTGCGCTCTACAATGTCTGTGGAGTAACGCTCTCAGACCGCATTCGTAATAGTGTGATCAGAGATTAAGAGTGGGATTGAAAAAAAGTATCGGTGTAAAAATAAGAAAGGCATGTTCCTATGGTTCGGTCGTTTAGAAGAGCAAAGAAAATGTTCCTAGATTTTATTTAGTATTTATTTTTATGATATTGGAAGGCAAACAAGCAGATGGATTTCCTGATGGTAAGAAATACACATCGCCTATAGACACCAAAGGTGGAAATGG
>DVZL01001366.1:0-18038 GCA_018236625.1 Lasaia peninsularis
CATCAACTCATTCATCTTCGCTTCCATCCCACCTCTCACATTCCATGTGCCTATTTGGCACTCTCCACTCCTCGACCGAATGGACTTATTCCTTAAAGATCATACTTATTCCTTAAAGGTCGGCAACGCATCTGTGATACTTCTGGTGTAGCGGGAGTTCATGGGCGATGGTGATTTAATGCGTTATAGTAGGGGAGCCCAGTAACCTAAATGTGTAGTCACTCGAGTGTCATTGGGACTTATTGGCGTGCGTCAGAATGGCTGGTTGGTTGCCTGTGACGTTGGTCTATGAGAGTTTATTCAAAAATTGCTACACAATAGCTTATATTTGCTACATATAATAAATAATTGCTACATAGGATAGATATTTAGAAATCAAATATTTTTTTTGACCAGTCATCCTGACGTTTGAATCGCTGGTCAACCCTTAATTTAAAGTGAAGCATAGAGTTTCCCGAAATGTGTCGCATCTTTAATTGCTACATATTTGCTTCATTTGTCTAATTTAGTTGTAACTTCAAATGTTAAATAAAGGATGTAGCAATTATTTTAATTATCCTAAGGAAAAGTGCCTGAGAAAAAAATAAAGGCAAATTGTTGCAGTGCGTCTTCACCCATTTGTGTATTGCTATTTTAGGAGGTAGGCGTTTTAAACAATTATACCTATATTTGGCGTGTTATATTATGAGTAGGCATGTTATTTTTTTGGGCCATATCTAAATCACATGCATATTCATCATCATCATTTGCCTCAGTTCCGGTAGTTCCTCACATTTGAGCGTGGGAACCCGGAGTCCGCTTTCCGACTTCTACTTCTCTACTTCGCTCGGTCTTCAGCATCCCCAATAGTTAGTCCATTGGTACACATATCATGTTTCATGACATCTAGCCAGCGTTTCTTTGGCCGGCCTCTTTTACCGGCGCCTATTGGTCTTACGGCGTTTAGACATTTGTTCCCCGCGTAGTCCACCGGTTTATGCAAAACATGACCGCACCACCTAAGTCGGCTTTCTTGCAGTTTATCTGCTATGTCTAAATGACATGCATATTGCCTATTAAAAACAAGGACTTTAAAATTAATTTGTTGTTATAATTTTTATTGCAATGCACAGTGTTTTTGTTCTACTTATTAGTAATTATATAATATTGTCGATGTTTTTTCGACTCAATTTGGTAAATAAAAACATGTAACTATAGACGTCCGTACTGTTTGAAGGGCACATTTCAACAAGTTATGTGAACTCAACATTTTAATTTTGACTGCGTACTACACAGACACGTTAAGTACGTGTCTGTGTAGTACGCAGTCAAAATACTATACACTACTATACTCTATAAAATACTCCATGCGCTTGGTTTTGATTTTGCGAAACGGGAAAGCAGATCATTATTACTAGAATATTTAGAAAAATACTTATAAAAATTAAAGAACACAGGGAATCCAATACAAAAATATATTATTTTGATGAAACGTGGGTAAATGCTGGACAAGTTAAAACAAAGGCATGGGTAGATTCAACGATCAAGAACAAGAAGGATGCTTACAAAGCCGGTTTATTTAATGGTACGGCCGCTCCAACGGGACAAGGTAAAAGGCTGATAGTGTTGCACATTGGAAGTGAAAAAGGATTTGTGAATAATAGCAATCCCCCTTGGATTGCTATTATTTGAATCTAAATGAACTAAAGATTACCATGAAGAAATGGACGGCGAAAAATATTTAAACTGGTTCAAAAATATCATACCAAAACTTGAACCAATGAAACTTGGAAGTGTTTTGTTAAATCTGAGAAGATACCGACACCTCAATGGAATAAGCAGCAAATAATCAACTGGCTTCAAAGTAAAGATGTGACAATGGATATGAGTTATTCAAAAAATGAACTTATGATAAAAATTGGCGATATCGCCCCGAAATAATTCAACATTCAAACTTAAAGATGTAGAACGAACCCAGCTTTTAATTCCTATTTCTGAATTATACATATTATATATTTTCCTTGTTAGAAAATTTCTGCCTTAGATATTTTTTATATTCTGAATTTTCCACATAGTTAATTTTATAAATTCTTATTTTTCATATTCTACATTATACATAGGCCAGTACAATAAGCTTAATAAATTATTTACAGTTCACATTGATACCGGAAGTACTCGGGAGCTGATATCTATAATACCTATATTTTTTGCTTATTGCCGGAAAAAAGAGTGTATCTATGAAGAAGTATTTCGCATTCAAGAAAAATTTAATGTTTCAATATCAAATTTTAAGTGACTGGGAAACGACAACTATCAATGCCGTATGGTTAATAACACAGAAAGATCGTAAGACTGACTTCGAAATTACCATGATGTCAGCCGAATACGTACCCCGAAGGTTGGTTATATATTTTAAACAAAGCGTCCGATGACACAAACAAAAAAGTTTATAGAGTATTTCAATAATATTCAAAAATTGAAAAAAATATCGAAGACGTGTTAAAGGAAAAAGTAATAGCTGGACAATGGATAAACATTTAACATGTTATATTGATTTAAGTGGGCAATTAATTGATAGTAAATTTATGCATTCTTTCTGTTATGCTTATTTGTTGTGTTCTGTTATTGTTTCTGTTGTTGCTTAGGTAAAAATAAAGAAAAATATTATGTCAAGTTTTACTGTTCAATTATTAATAATTGATTTATTTTATAAAATCTGTCTAACTATACTTTTCGGAAAAAGAAGAAGTTGAATAATTCATAATTGATGAAATAGAGAATTCGGAATAGGTAAAACCAATAATAATAATTATTAATAATGTGTATAGCACAGAATGTGTAAAATTTCACCTATGGAAAAAACAGAACTTGGACTTCACCGCCGAGACCGTAGAACAGTTGTTTTATGACGCAATAGCAACATATATTAACAAAGGGAAGAATTGCTGTAACCATGTGGTCAATGAAAAAAAAACATGTGGGACTTAGATGATGTCACGATGAACTCGCGGTGCACGATTCTTTTATTATATACATGTTAATGAAAATTCTGACAAATCTGATTGTTATATATTACTTGATTTTAATATTTTATAAATTTATGAAAATATTTTCATAAAAAGTTTGCTTTAAAATTAATGGTTTAATAATTTATAACCCAGTATAAACAGGCCTTTACTTTGCAGTTGCACTGATATGTCTCTATTTCCTTAACGCGAATAGGCTTTAGGTAATATGTAAGTACATATGGCCTTTAAGCTTAAAATAAATTACGACTGGCAAATTGCGACTGAAAAAGGATAAAATAAATTAAATAAGGCTTAAAGAATCTTAAGAGATACTCTAATAAAATAAAAAAAAGACTTATTAGTAAATTTGATCTACAAGATTACAGAATCAGATTCAATATAATTTCCCTACGTGTTATTTGGTTCTCAAAATTGTAGATGTATCAAAAGCTGCGAGTACCTTTTTTTTAACGTGAGGAAAAACCATTAACGGATACCCACCGCTCTGGGGGGAGCGATTGGTGATGTCAGGACTCCTGCGGATTTACCCCCGTGCCACCATTTGTGATACGGGGGTATGCCGCAGACTACCGACTAAAAACCTCACGATGACCGACCCGCCGCCCGGCTAGGAACGAGATGGGGTCGCTTTCGCATTCACCATCCCATAGTAATCACCCTAGCGTAAATAGAAAACAACGTAAAAAAATCCCCATTAGGTACCAAGTACACATAAGTGAATAAGAATCTCAAGCACTTTATTAGCAAAGTGTTGTCGACAAATCCAACCTATTACGAGGAGGTACAAAATAAAACAAATATATAATAACTCTTGCGTTGTATAACAATTTTGTCACCACAATTATTATTCCTTTGGATTTTACTTAAGTGACACAATATTCAGGCAAAATATTTGTTTCATTTTAAAACTTAAAACTTTAAAAAAAAATCGGTTAAGTGCTAGCTAGACTCACGCACTAAGGATTTCGTACTGCATCTATTCTAGGTCTATAAAAACGGTTAACAAAACAAGGTTTTTATACACATACAACTTTATTGTAATTATTTGTTTTGAAGTGAAATATCATTAGATATTCTGAGATTGTGTACTTTTATTCTTTATCGCGATTTAAATATGGACTACAACATCTTTTGGCCGGGTTTGTTGTATGGGAGCCCGTTTGTATTCGATACGATAATACATAACCCGTGAAATTTTCAAATTCTAGCTTAAACTTCAAATCACGGGTTCATGAGATGCTACTTGGTGACATGCAGACAGACAGCAGAGTCTCAGTAATAGCATACAATTTTTATCCGTTGTGTACGGAACCATAAAAAAGATAAGAACATACTTTTAATAAAAAACAACAAAATAGGCAGATAGAAATGCAACATAATAACATCTCATTGAGATAATTTTATTTGATCTTCACGCAATAGTAATAAAATTAGTTACATTCAGCAATCATCATACTAGGTGTATATAAGTGCATAAGAGCCTCCAGCACTTTATTAGTGAACTGGTGTCGATTAATCAAGCCCATCACGAGGAGGCATGTCTACAAACAATGCAAAACAAAAAAGTCACGGTGCTAATACTGGTTTTCGATTACAGATCAACTCGAATGCTTTACTGAAATCCCATTACGCATTGCTCCGCTCTCGGGATGGTAATTCCGCGCGCTTTCTTCGTTCTTTTAATTAAATTTGTTACGGGGAAGGCATGATTACTTTGGTGTTACCAGGTTGCGTTTTGAAAATTAACCTAAGTTTTTTAGGTTAGTTATTACTTTTTTATTTCGTACGTAATATTCGTTGTGTAATTGATATTTATAAAAATAACATAACATTTTTAAAAAGCGCGTTCTTTTTTTTCTCTATAAGAAATAATTTCCAGTATGACAGATCAGATTAAAAGTTATAAAATTTATAATAATGAATTAATTAAATTTTAAATTTTAACATTTTTTGGTATGTTAAATCTATTAATGTGCAATTTAGAATATGTTGAAATATGCTCAAAATCAAATAATATAAATAGTTCTTGTTAGTTTTTTAGATATGATACTTCTTAAGTAACCAAAGTTTTCGTTTGTCTGTGCCGCAAATCAAACCCACTAGATTTAAAAATTCGATAATGATTTGCGGAATTAGATATACCTAATTGTTTGATCTACCTGCGGATTGTCAACGGATTCTAAAAGTAAACATTTTCTGAAATAAATATAAGATATCAATTTTTTATGTCATTTTCTCGGACAGAAATAAAGTTTAGACTGAATTTTAATATTGCGACAATAGATTTAATGAAAATACTTCGAATATCTCATAGTTAAATAAGAGATAAAATCAAATAAAGTCTAATAAATATAAGAAATAGCAAAATAACCTCCTGCTGCAGCTCTAGTCATTTCGTTCGCTCCTATTTATCATGCATAGCAATAATATTGTATAGAATACTTTTATTACCTAACCACTCAGCCGACATCTTGGAAAGAAATTAAAGAGAAATACGTCCTTACACTCGAAAGAACATTAAGTATTCTTTGTCTATTTTCCTTCGACAACCCATAGTAACGCACAGCAGGATCTCGACGGTAAACTGCTGACAAATCATCTATCCAAGGCCAAAATAAACAAAATAACCCTTATCCCATTGTTATAGCGACCGGCTGACATGCACAAATGCGCTAAGAATTCTATTGCACTGCAAATTTATCTTTGCCATTTTAAAATGTAAAAACAACTTTATTGCTTTACGATAAGGGTCATGAGGGATGTAAGTGAGGGCCTTTTGTACATTTCTGCAATCTGAGGGCAGTGTCCTCAGTGAACCGTGTTGCTAGGACGTCGGAATAGGGCTGTCACGAGTTGCTTTTTTTTACTTTTTCTGCGCTTAAATGGAATTATGTGGATGTTTAGGATACTCCACCTTGTGAGCTGTTAAATGAGGAATCCTTTTCTTCATTATCGTATTAAAGTGACTTGAAAAGAAAATAAAAGTGAACTTTCAATAACTTTGGAATTCCCTTACTAAAGACTTGCGAAAGAGCGGCTTGATACCGATTGAAAATACTATGATAGTTCGTTTATTGGAGGCAGCTGACTGTTTTTATTAAATGATTTTTTAGTTTTTTTTTTCAAATTATCATTAAGTCGTACTTATGTAGATTAGTTAACATACATACCTACACTTACTACCTTCGGGCTGAGCACTCACTGTTCGGTGAAGTTGTAAAATAGCCACACGACTCAGCAACTAATTATTAGTCACTCATAAAAAACCCTTTCACGATATTACTAGTTATTACCCGTGGCTACGCTCGCTTAATGAAGTTAATTAATCATAGCCCATATAAACTTTTACCCTTAAGGGTTGAATTTTTCAAAATCCTTTAGTAGATACCTACATCATAAGAGGGATACGTTTGCGAAATTCGAAGAGTTGAGCTGTTTATTGACACATCAGTTAAATACTTTTGCCTTATGTTACCTAAAGGTGGTGTCAAGAGTCTCCGAAACTGGCATGTTTGTATAAAAAGAGTAATGAATGAGGAGGAAGCTAGCCAATATGTAGGAATCGTGATATTTGGCACTCGATACTCTCTGGTTTCCCTGCAAGAGACTTGGCGTGAAGATCATTGCCGTCCGATCCGATTAGTCCGTCAGATCTGTCAATGAGTGGCTTCCGATCCGTTAGTTGGAATTCCATGCAAAAATTTGTGTAAATTTTGTCGATTCGAATAAAAAGCTTTTTGATATGACATATAAATAAAAAAAAATAAAAGTAGCAAATTTTTAAATATTTTTTTTTGAAATTGTTTTTCTTTTATTTACTTTTTTTCAAGATTCGGGTGCTGTCTGGATCTACGCTTCTATCAACGAATGTACATTATTGCTAGCTCTTTCTAAAGTGATCCACATCTCTTTCTGCTAGTCTTGCGGAGTTGACAAAGTCAAAACAAACTGACATTGAGAGAGTGAGATACTCAGCCGTATAAGAATGAGATAGATGTTTAATATGGGAAACAGGTCATTGTTAGGACAGTAATCTTTAGTTTTACGGTCTTTATAATATAAGATCGTAGAGTGATGTGCTGTGAAACACAAACATTTCTTTTTTTCTTTTTTTTTGTTCAACATAAGTTTTTTGAATGACAAAATTTAAGACCTGGTTAGTAATATCCGAAAAAAATAAGTAGCTATGCCCGTGACTTCGTCCGCGTTTTTATTTAATTATTTTTTATACATTTTTAAAAAAATCTATAAAAAAGTAGTCTAAGCCAATAATTATTATATCAACTGTCTACCTGTGAAAGTCCCGTCAAAATCAGTCCAGTCGTTTCAGAGATTAGCGGGTACAAACAGACAGACGGATAAAAATTGTATATCTTTTGGTATATGTACGTTGTAAACATACAAATGCATTTAGTAAAAAGGGGTTATTTTAATATTACATACAGACTTTTCAATTTTATTTATTTGTATGTACAGATAATAAATATATAAATGTCAAATGTGAGTGGTGCAATATCAAACATCCGAGTTTAAGTCAAAAATACTACAAGGTCCTATAACTATAAAAAAGTAATAACTGTTTAAAATTGTGTGTAAATATTTATTTCGTCAAACAAAAAATAGTATCATTAGATGTTAATTTATTCAAACGTTATCGTCTTTAAGATAATCATATATCCTATAGAATGATTTCTCTAAAAGGTCCTTTTTTAAATATATTTAGATTTTAGATATTGTTAATCACACCTTTGAATATCAGTTTACACAAACAAAATCTTCAACTTTCCTACATCAGTATATACATAATTATTAGCAGTTTCTAGCATCTTCGACCACACAAAACTAACAAATAAACATAATTACGTAAAAGGAAAGAAAACTGACTTTACTTAGTTTTCATGTCATCAAGATAAATAACGCTTTTTTGTTTTTGTTAATTAATAAATATCATCAAGTCCATATTCTTGAAAGGATAGGCAGAGATACACATGCACCACTGATGAGCCGACGATATTAGGTCCCATTATGTGACAGGTGGCGAGTCTGTCGCCTTATCGGGCACGAATCCCGGTTTTGCTCACGATGTTTTCTGAAGGAAAAAAAGCTCCGTAAAAGTTCTCAGAAAATGTTTAAGTTAAAAACTCATTGGTACATAGCCGGGTTTGAACCTAGACTACCGGCCGAATACCGGCTACCTTACACTCCGAGCTGAATACATAATGTATAGCGGTAGGAATAGGTAAGGTGATGGATGCCTAGCGAGTTACTGCATATTAATAAAGCTTAAATGGATCGTGGATAAGAAATCACAAACAGTTGGCGAGCGATAAAATAACAAGTGCGAGTCGGTCTCGCGCACAGAAGCTTCGGTATCATTATCTATACCTAAAATCGAAAAAAACATACATGTCGTATAGAAGCCCCCTTTAAAAAATTGTCTATTTTTATTATTTGTTGCTAGCGGCAACAGACATACATAATTTGTGATTTCAACTGTCTAGTTATCATGGATCACAAGATACACCCTGGTCACAGACAAAAAGACAGACGAAGAGCGTTCAATTTTTACTCTTTAGTTACGGAACCTCTCAACAATGTCTATTACTATAGTCAGTTTTTTCTTTTAAAAACTGATGACCCTGACAGCCGAGTTCAAGATATGCTCTTCAAAATATTGTTTTGTCATCGACGCTCGGATACGTGTGCTAAATTTCATCTGACGTCTAGAAGTGAGCAAAAAAGATTGTCGAAGATGCGAGATCTTATTACATACTTTCAGGTTATTGAGTTTATATTTAAGGCGTTATTCAGGTCATGATATTATTAAGCTCGTAATGCTACATTTTATAATTTTAAGAACTGTATGTTGGGTGTTTTTTTTTTAAATTATAAGTATTTACTTATAACTACGCAAATCACTTACTGATGAAATAACAAAAACAAATAATAAAAAAACAATCAGACCGAGATTTGAATTTTGAACCCGGGTTTCCTGCGTTTTAAGGCGCCCGATTTCCCGAGCAGACTATTCTAACTTCGTAAATGGTGGCGAAATTTAGCGTGTTCTAATGATATTGTATGAGGTTTTTCGAAAACGCAACGCCATTGTTGAAACGAAACGTGACGTCACTGCTAACTGTCAACGCCATGTCAATTGATATTCTCATTTTTGCATCTCATATAGGTATTTATATATTATGTATAATGTTATTTATAGTGAGTTATGATCACTCACTATTAATAACATTATGAATCAAACACTTCATTGACAAAATAATTATTGTTCTCACTTATCAGTGCACGGTGATGTCACAAATAAGCGTGCTAAAATGGCGGTGTTTAAATCATCCGAAAATGATAGTAAGGATATTTTTTTTTTGCTTATTAACACTATTTTGCAAATTTTATATTTTTTTCAATTAAATAATTTCTTGAAGTATCGTTAAAAATAAAAAAAAAACATGCATATTTCTTATTGCGAGAGGTACGAAGTTGGCCGGTTCGGGGATTTTTTATAAGTATAGCTTGCAGTCCCACAACTACCTTCTATACTAATAAATACGCAGGCTAAAGCGATACTAGTCGAGTTTTGTTTATGGTATAATGAAGTTAATTATTGTGAGACCGACCAAGACGACACTTAACGGCCGACTGGTATTCTGAAGCGCACGACCATAAGACAAATGATGAGAGGATAGTGTAGCGCGTATGGAGAATATTAAGGTAATCCGTGGTGGTGGTGGGCGAGTGCGTAAAGTACTCTTTCTGTTCTCTATTTTTAAAATATGAACTTAAGATCATTATTTAGAGATGCTCATTGACGGTCAGAGTACAGATCGATCATGGTGGATAGTGAGCATCAAGTGAAGCGATTATTTTATGCCTGGAGATGCTAATTTTTTTATTCCATAAAACAATAATAAGTATGGTTTTTCCGAATTTATTTCACCGTCTCGTTGTTCAAGGAGTTAGAATACACGTCTAAAGTTATCCGGCCACCGCGAAGATTGGTTCGATTTCCGACGGGGCCATGTATTTGTGTGGTGAACATAGATATCTGTTTATCCAAGTCTGGGTGTTTATTAAATTTATTCCGGTATCTTTTTAAGTATTTCCATATATTGGAATCGTTTACTAACACCCATTATACAAGCATACATATATTAAATTGCTGAACTCTTTTGGCATCCCTTGGATGCGCTAAACCGTTAAAACTAACTTTCACTATTTTGATTGAGTTGCTAATTTGTAACTATTAAGTTTTTAGTGGTCGTTTTAATAATATGAAAGGGTTTTTGAAAACGGCATGAAAAATAAAGTGACGTCAGTCTAAATCCCATTTGACTTCCCCAAGATGACAGATAGTCTGTTTAATTCACTTCAAAAACATGGGTATCAAATGAAAAGACTTACTGAAAAATACATTGGCAATCCTGTCTACCAATATCTAAAAAGAAAAAAAAATTAAAAACAATCTAAAACGATTGAAATAAGTGTTTCCTTAGCTACTTTAGGTACTATCAATTTATATCGTCACTTAAAATTATATGTGATACGAGTTTTGCGGGAGTTTTAAACTACTCTTACTAACCGTGTTAAAAAAAATAAAAATAATTGAATCAATCTAGTTTACTAGTATATTTACACAGGTAAATCTCGTCGCGTTTATTCTAATAACGTTAAAGCTAGTCATTCAATCATATTTTATTTAAGTTTCATCTGTTAATATTGTGATTGAAA
This sequence comes from Lasaia peninsularis, assembly GCA_018236625.1. NCBI lineage: Eukaryota > Metazoa > Arthropoda > Insecta > Lepidoptera > Riodinidae > Lasaia > Lasaia peninsularis. Next base: position 10,749 of record DVZL01001366.1, read on the forward strand.
AAATTAAAATAGCCGACCGATTTCTCTTTTTACATCATCAATTTAAGTTACTAAGTTAAGTTAGGTTTAAAATTATGGCGTTAGACTAACTGTGGTGGTAGCTACGAGAATCACTGTCAGGGATTAGCGCTTCTCTGTGAATTTACATTCTTGAAATCGCTTTGATACTTTTCCTTGAATATATAGGAATACCTAACATTTTAACTCAAGGCAGGACGTATAGGAGTCATTATATATTTTGGGTTCCATAGAATAACTAAAAAATAAAAATAAAAAAAAACATTAAAAAAAATAAAAAAATATATACCGTTACGCGCATAACCACGATTAGCCGACTATATCAAGTCCCATGATGTGATAAGTGGCAAGTTCATCACCATCCCGGGCACAAATCCCGAGTTTCCTCACAATGTTTTTCTTCGCCATAAGAGCACTAAGAAAATATGCTTAATTGGAAAAACTCTTTGGGACAAGGAGAGGTTCAAAACTGGACTGCCAAAATAAATTCCATATGATTTGTGTTGTGGGTGAAGTAAACGGTTATGTTTCATGTATAGGTATACCCTTAATAGTTTGACCTGTTTTAATTCGGTTTTCAATTATTAAAAGAAAACACTTTTTATTAAAAAAAAAGGATTTAAGTAGTTGTAAATGAAAAAAGGCTTAAATATTTATCATCGACATTAATTACAGTAGAAACCTTGAAGCTAAGTGTAGTGTAGTTCTTTCACTTAGAACTTCTATTTCGGTAGTCCAGGTTCGAGTCCCGCTATATACCTACGAAACGTAAGGAAAAAATCGTGAAGAAACCCGGGATTTGTGCCCGAAATGGCGATGGACTTGCCACCTGTCACATCATGTCAACTAAATGTGGGCACACATGTCAGTACCTCTGCCTACCCATTCGGCGATATGGCCATTACGATATTTATTTAATTCTATATATATTATGTACCATAGACTAACATCCATAAAAACATATAATAAACATATACTATACATTGACATTCAAACTGATGTTATTTGTCCATATTTATGGTACTAACATAATGTTTGTTTAATGTTTCTATTTATTTATGTTATATATGTTTAATGCTTTGTCTCAGCCTTGTAACAATAATTTGAAAAGTTAACGACACTATTTCCCAAAAAAAAAAAGAATTGAGCAAGATAATTCATATTAGTAGCTCAGCTTTAGATGACCCGAACCTTATTTTTATTTTCGACATATTTTGTAATATTACAAAGCATGAACATTAGAATAATTTACACGCAATTTCAAATACATCAAAGTCAACTTTACCTAGGCTTGGGTTTAAAATATCGATATGTCAAAATATCGATATTATTTACGAAAAATATCGATATAAATTAACAATATTTTTTCGCGCGATATATCAACAATCGATATTTATTTTCAGATATCAAAAACGAATCAAAATAGATATATTTTTAAGAAAAAGAGTAAGAAGGCAGCAGCCTGTATGAGTTTAGTTTCGTTGCTTCAAAAATGTATTATTATTTTGACAGTTTTTATAAGTAATCGATCGCTTAAAAAAAGTGCGCTTATTGCGCAGAAAATATCGATATATCAAAATATCGATATTTTTAGTCGATATTTATTCCTCATTTGCCCATTCCTAACTTTACTATCATGTCAAAATTATATTTTAATCTTCTTCTTCGTTTTAGCATGCAACAATGAAATGGGGCTTGACGCTAAAAGTAATATCTGTAGATTACATTCTTGACAACAACCTGTCACGATTATTTAGTATTGCTAACTCTTTCTAATTTGCCATAAGGTCAGGTAGTTTTGACGTTGTCAATACAAACTGGCTTTATGAGAGTGAGCTCTATGGAATATTTAATAGACAGGTCGGTGTTAGGAGATTCTTCAGATGATACATCTTATTACTCTTAAACCCCTGTCTGTCACTAAGCTTTATCTCATGAACTTTTTAAAATTATAGCTGGAGTGTTAACATTTTCACAGATGATGCATTCCGTAGCCGCTATAACAACAACACTAAAACAGAAAAAAAAAAACATATTTAAAGGGGGCTCCTATACAACAAACGTGATTTTTTCTCTACATTAATAATGGCAACAGAGAGACGCTCGGAATATTTACATAATATTTAAATAAAATAAATATTTAAAGAGGGCTCCCATACAACAATAATGATTTTTGTATATTATAATTGTACGAAACCAACGTGCGCGAGTTCGTCTCGCACTTGCCGTTTTATTTTTTACCACGCTGTGGTGAACAAAACGTATAGTCTCTATACGTTTGTATAAGAAGTAATTTAATTAAAAAAATGTTCTATCTACCGCTACAATGTTTATATCATAAGCAATTATCGACGGCAATGGCCCTTTTGCTTTTGGGCAAATTATTGTTTCAATTTTTCCGTATTCAAAGGATGTCTGTTTATAAATCATATAAAGGAACTAACTTGCAAGTATATTTAAACAATACCGTGACATTAGATGAAAAGGTGGCATTTTATACTTTACAGACTTAAAATTAGATTCAAAGTCAAATATAAAGGAAGAGTTCGTTAATATTCTGTGACAGTTTTTATAGTCACGTTTTTGACCACGGTCAGCTTGATACAGTTCAGTCATTCAATATTTTATAGGCGAAGCACGGACACAACTTTAGGGTGAGATCACAAAACATGAGCTTAGCGAGTAAGCTTCAGCAATTATTGATGTTCTAAATTAATTTAATATCACTATAAATTGACACTATTCGTACAAAAGAAATGTTTATTCATAAAAATTTTACAGTTTTAAAAGTAAGCAATGTCCTATTAATTATTTAACTATTAACTTATTACCGATATATCAGACACAGACAGTAAGCAACCAAAAAAAAAACTTTCATGATAGGCATAATGCTGCTGCAAATAGGTACCTTTGTAAAATTTAATGACATTGAATAAACTATGTTCCCCAAATTCAACGCCCGTTCTTGTTGTTTTGGATAGTTCTTGACCTTTTCTTCAATAATTAAGACTTTATAAATGTAATCATCAAATGATCTCATACAAAAACGGAAGTGTGAGTTTTGCAAGCAGTTGCTTCACAGTCATATTATAGTATCGACGACCAAACTAACTACCGGATTTTAACTAACATGGTTATATTTTGTTTTGTAAACATTATAGAGTGAATTTTTTATTGTCTATTTTAACTTTTCATTTATTTATATTATCACTAAATTTCCAAGTTTTAAAAAACAGTGTATTTTATTCAATTCTACCTTATCTAGCGTAAACACAACAGGGGTAAATCTTTGTGAATATACACACTACTTTTGGTTTTTGTCAAATCGCCCCGCTTAACGCTCCGCTTATAAAAAGGAAAGCGTTACTTCTATTGTATTTGTTTTAAGCATATCACAGAAATATATTCCATAATACGAGGGTGACAAGATTCAAATTCCATAAAAGAGGTCTTACTATTGGGGCTATCTAGAATCTGGCCGATATTCAATGATTTATTAGAAACATAAGAAATGTTGTCTCTATATTTGACTAGGCACTTCCTGTGGCTTTGCTGGCGTGGGAAATTAAATAAAGAGTATAACAAAATATCCGTCAGATTTTTCCAAAGATGAGATATTAAGTTGCAAAATTTTCCTTTGTACAATGAAAGCCCTACTTAAAACATATTTTTTATTGATTTTCTTTATAATGACAAAGAAGAAAATACTTGATGGATCATATTTAATCAAACTCACAAATATTTTTCTTTTGCCTCTTGCACAAATAAGGGTTATATGCTTAAAAGAGCAAGGAATATTATCTGTAATAGGAGTAAAACTATCAAATGAGAATAGACAGATGATCATTTTTAATATACTGTTACATGATTGCTGCTTTGATCGGCATTTCGGAAACTGACCGTTGGTTTTTTATCGAAGGATTAATTATCTACGAAAGTTTTTTTTTACTCGGTTGATAATGGAATTTATTTTATTATCTATAATGAGAAATTTGACAGCACGTCACTTAACTAGAATATACGTTCAATAAAATATCCAAAAAATATTAATTTCGAATTGGATTTGAGATTTGTATACTTTGAGTTTGATTGTAATCACTTTGGATGGACAATCTTCAGTTGTACAAACCATATAGATGGTTGGACCAAGCTGCTATCTTCAATAAAAATAATGAACGCATACCAAACGATTGGATCGAAAACAACGCAGATATACTTGTTCTCCTTTTCACAGCAGATAATGTAGACAAGGATGGTATCATATCCAAATTCTACCAAATATATGAAAATGTAAAACTCATAAATATACCAATAGAAGTAATATACGTACCAATGGGGGAAACTGAAGATGACGCGGTGAACAATTTTAAAAAACAAGCAAATTGGTTTACGCTTCGGTTTTCTGATCCCCTGGTATATACGCTAATGTATTTATATGAAATAACGAGTATTCCTCACTTGCTGGTTCTCAAACCAGATGGCAGTATAATTTCTAGACATGGAATATTAGATTTGGAAGAATACGGTAAGGATGCAATAATAACTTGGTTACCTAATCCAACATCATCGAAAAATAGAAATTTTACCAAAGAACTTTCTATGTATGGGGATAAATGGAGTTTCATGGATGCAGATCAAACTAAATGCAACAAAAAATATCAGCGTAAATTCAGTGACGCCACGGTCTAATATAAAATACAAAATATAAAAAGTACATATGTTTTTCATTCCAAATTTGATTATGTGAAAGTTTCACCAAACGCCAATAATGAAAAATAGAAAACAATACCAGTAGATACACTAAACTAACAAGTCCAGTAGATATACTAGAACACTAGAACACTCACACTACTAGATTAGGTACTAAGCTCCATGATGTGATAATTGGCAAGCCTATCGCCACTTCGGGCACATTATATAAAATGAAGTGAAAAATATAGGATATATTAAGACATTAAGTTCGACTGATCTCATCGTTTTATATTAAAAAACTTAAACTGATGCTTACCAAATTAACGAAAACTTTTGGTTTATTTGTGCATAAAATTTGTGAAAAGTACATGACGTGTTTTCATTTAAAATATGAACCTAAACTAAGTTTGTCTAGTGTCTAGTAGAATTACTTCTAAAATTCATAGCAAAAGCATGTGGGCTTTAACTTTTTTCGTTTCACGATTTCTTTTTGTTTGATAATGAATTGATGTATTAACATTTCAACGTGTTTACACGTTCAAACCATAAACCTCTGGATAAACTATATAAAAAGTAATTACCGTTTTATGTTCAAATTAAAGTTTTAGTCTACGTGTCATGAATGAATGGCCTTTCTCTGTGACATTAGAAAACTTTCTTTCGAGTTTTTTTAATTTAGACAAGACGTTCATAAATGATCACTATAACCTCCAGGCCTCCTTTAGGCCTCCAAAATCGTCTATTTTTAGCCAAAAGTTACATTTTTATCGCTTATGATAACTTTTAGCTTCCGTGGTTGAGGTGTGGTGATGTGGTGGTTGTAGTCGGTATCCAATTTTGACGCACGAGGTCCTGGTTTCGATTCCTAGGTCCCATGATGTCCCCAGGTGGCGACGGAATTGCCACCTATCAAATCACCTAATACTATGGGACCTAATACTATGACTAATGGTCGTGCGTGCGTTAGTGCCAGATATGATTGCCACCTGTCACATCATAAGAGCTAATTGTGGATACATATGTACTTCTGCCTACCCATTCGGGGATATTTTTTTATTCATACATATAGATTTCATTAAAATCAGTTTAGCCGTTTTGTAGGAGTATGGCAACTAACACTGACATGAATTTATATATACAGGACGGTAACTGTTGTATTCTGTTTAGAAAGGTGGGTCACATTCCAAACGTAGTTTGACATTGCGTGATAACTTATCTAGTGCAGGTGCTTGCTGCAAAGTAGGAGAGACATACGGCTCCCAGTAAGCGAAAACATCCGACGGTTAGAAAGAGAAAATTGAGATAATAAAAAAGGGAGAGATAGAATAGGTACCCGTAATTTTCTCTGTTTTTAATCAAAAGGCAATTGAAGTATTGATTCCATGAATGAATAAATTAATGCGTTATTTACGTACCAACGTAACGTACATGATGAAGAACATTTAATTATTCTTATAATATATAAGCTTATATTGATTGGTACACAAAGGCGGTCTTATCGCTATGTAGCGATCTCTGCCAGACAATTTTTGCAAAACAGATATATGAAATTAGATCGTAAAAATTATGGCATTGGTGCAAACAGTCTATATACAAAATGTATAATATTATAAAAGAAATAAAATTAAATACACATCATACATATGTTTAAATACATAAACATATATACATACATATGCTATCACGTTATGAAAATTGATGATGATTTCCAGTTAGTCCATGTTAGTCTGTTTTTAGTAAAGATCACAAGGACTAGGAAAGTATAAACGAGACAGTTACAAAGAAGATGGCAATAAAAAATATTACCCAACTAAACCGCGATGCATCAAGCTTACGACCTTAATTAAAAATAAAAAGTGCATATACATTTAGTTGTACAACACTGTATTGGACACTTACATAGGCGTGAAGGTGTTAGCATGCAAGCACCAGGTTTTTTTAACATTCAGTACTCATTAGGGCTGTGACTTTTAATTTTATTTATTTAGATATCTGATGTAAATTCAGTACAACCAGGTGTTATCTTTAAATAAAAAAATAAACTCTTCAGAGTTTAGACGTCTTTAATCAAATATTACTCGTAGATATACATTTGAGAAATAAACATTTTAAAAATTGAGCTGTAATGCCAGAGGTACATTGTCCAACAATAAAAAAATTTATTTTATTTTTTTATGTGTTGTCAGTGTTTATCCCTGCGTTACTTTACAGAAATGAGAGTTGAGTATATCAGAAATAGCATGTAAGTAGGATAAATGCGGTCGAAATGCGTGCGCTCCGCAATATTTGTGGAGTAACGCAGACCGCATTCCATTATAATAAAGATATTATGCCAAAACAAATATACAATGCGAATGTGGACGACGATAGGTACCGGGCAGACCTAGATTAATATTCTACGATCTAATAGCTCGCGTATTATCCGGCAGTGCTATCAAGAGTCTTTGAAACCTTGTGTTTGCATGAAAAGAGTAATGAATATGAATGAAATTAGACTAGTATAGTAGTATCGAATTGTGACACTTGGCATTTAATACTCACTTACTACCCCTTAAGGAACTTAGAGTGAAGATATGCTAG
>DVZL01001367.1:0-18032 GCA_018236625.1 Lasaia peninsularis
TTTTAACCGACTACATTTAAAAAGAGGGTATGTTTTTACGCAATAAGTATTATTATTAGTATTAGTCGGAAAAATGTTGCCCTTTGAAAGTAGTCTGTGTTACTAAAATAATTCACGCGGGCGAAGCCGCGGGCGGAAAGCTAGTATTAATATATTTTAAATAAATAACTGTACTACAGAATGGCGGCAACTTTACTGTACTGAGAAATTCATAATTGGACTATGTTTCACAGTAAAAATCTAATCTTTACAAATAAATAAAAAATGGAGTGTCTAAATGTAATTTAATATAACCACTTCTTACTAAATGCATATTACAGGTCACACATACCTAAATAGTATTTTTTAGAATTTTTGTTTGTCTGTCTATCTTTTCGTTTGTACTCGTTAATCTCTTTTCATGGTAGACAGCTGATATAATAAGGAATAGTTTAGGCTACTTTTATTTTTTTGAATTGAAATCCGGACGAAGTTGCGGGCACAGCTACTGATATGACTTGTGAGGTAATGAAATGGACATAGAAGTATAGACCCTTCACACAGGTTGGTCGACCATAGTTATTAAAAAGTCGCTTTTTTTTACTGTAAATGATTTTACAATAACATACCGATGTTTGAGATGAGAAGGTTTTCATACGCAGGATTTAATTCATTATAGCAGATTTTTTTATTGTTTCTAAGATAAGAAAACTTTTCAAAGATAGTTAAGATATGATCAGATCAATCTTGTGAAAATGGTCCAAATAATTGAAAAGGAAAGTAAACTTTTCGAACATTTTCTTAGTTTCCATTAACGATAAAGCTATCTTTCACGGCCTCCATAAATAAACAGAATTCATAGGAAGGGCACTAACACTGAGGGCTCTAAGCTCTTAAGAGTTTTAGCGCATAATGCGAGCTACAGGAAAATATTAATGAAGATGCTGACAATACCCAGTCCTTTACCGAACAAAGGCATCCAAGGATAGCGATTAGGTGGGGCCTCATTGTGATGGGGCCTCACCAGATGAGGTCTTTTGTGTTTGCTGATAATGAGTTACAACAGTTGAAATGAAACTTTTTGGGGTCCTTTGAAAGTGTTGAATAAAACGCCGTACAATTTGGAGAAATAATGTGATTACATAGAATTATTGGATCTTTCATATATGTAGTATATAGTAAGATATTTAAATATAAAAAAGTACCACAGCACATGATGTGATAGGTTGCAAGCCTATCGCCACTTCGGGCACATTCAGATCCCGGGCAATATCATGCTTAATCAGAATAATCTGACAAACATTGAAGAAAAGTTGCCCGATCTGTGAATTGAACCCGAGACCTTACGCGGCTAACAGTCTTAACAGGCAACGGCTGTACCGTTACACCACAGTGTAATTTCAGTGGTAGTAGAGTGCAGTGCAGCAACTTGCCCGAGCAGGTAATGCTAGTGACATTATCGTGTTTTGGTCTGACAGCCCGACCACAGACAGTGGCGCACAGTGGCGCACCCACAACATCTATAGGGCCTATAGGCCACGGCCATATTTTCTGAATACATTTCTTCTTTCTTCATTTGCTATCAGCTTTTTTTCCATTTATAGCCTATTCTGTTTGTAGCCATATTAGTATTCTTCAATAATGTAAGGTGTATGACAACTAGGGCAAAAGGTTTCATATTAATTATAATAACTAAAGTATTTTTTACTCAAAAATACTTAGACTTTAATTTAAAAGATTAAAAACATCCCAAGTAATGCTCCAGACGAAGTAAATTAAAGCAAAGTAATTGTTTTAATAAAGAACCTTTGAAATATAACATAGACACGCTTGACCGAAGCTTGTATTAAAGCGATCCCTTATTACTAAAGCAATTTGATCGGGTTCGTTTGCGAATAAAGAATGAAATTTTTCTGACGACATCTTGCTCTTTATTGAGTTGGATTTCAACAGAAATTTCGGTATTTTTTTATTTATAATAGATATTACTTTGCCAATCTTAGCATTGTAATACCAAAGGTATACAAATACGCAACTAGATATCGTTTTCACATTCAAATGAAAATATCAAATAACATCATCTGAAATCTTTATAATTAAAGTGGAAAATACTGGTTTGGTAATAAATGAATTACAAATCTCAAATATTTGATTGTTTTCACGTTATCCATACTTATTTTGAAAATAGTATGTATTTTTATATGTCACCAATCACTTACATGGTTAATATAGAAAAAGTTCCTACAACACTTCTTCCTTCTATAGTTCATAAGTAATTAAATGCGGGTCGGGAAAGAAGAGTTCCGCTTAATTATTTACTATTATTATGTCTACTAGTATTATTTCCAACTCACCTTCGTATAAAACAGCAAAAAAATGGTTTGTTGTGTGAAAGCACCCTTGATATATTTAATGTCAAATAATTATTTGTTGTTATAGCAACAATAGAAATACACTATCTGTGAAAGTTTCAACAGTCTAGCCATCACGGTTCACGAGATACAGCATGGTGACAGACAGACGGACAGACAGTGCAGTCTTAGTAGGTTTCCGTTTTCACCCACTGGGAACTCAAAAATGTAAAACTAATTTTAAAGTGATTTTTACCACTTGTAAATGTTTTCTATTAAAGAAAAATAATGGTTAGTGGCTCACAACAAAAAGTCTCGTGTAAAAGAGGTCACTGTAATGCTTTTTATGGCTGAAATAAAGATATTATCATTAAGGTCAATTATGAAATACCAATGATCTCAAGTAAATTGACACGTTTATCATGCTTTGCTTACTTATTACGGCCAATTACCATACAAAACACACGCGTTATAATACCCCATGATAATCGTAATATATTAACTTATCAGGCTAACAATATTACTCCAAAATACAATCTTTTAGCGTTTTTTGTCAAATTCACCTTCAAAACAAGATTTTAATTCAATCGTTATTGCAAATAGAAATAGTTTAAAAAATCGTTATTTTTTAATTAAGTTTATCAACCTGTTTATTCAAAACTCATATCCACAAAAAATTAGCAATTTGAAAACAGAAATAAAAATGTAAAATTGATTACAAAAGCTTTTTTAAACGATCAGTAATTTGCAAATAGACTACGGAGAAGCCGCAAGTGACAGAAAAATATTTTGATTACTTCAGTACTCGTCATTATCATGTTTCACGTTGGACGGTATGGTGAAGACGGTAGGGCAAAAAGAGTCTAATCTGCAATACATAGCAAGAAGTCATGTAATTTTAGGTTGGTTGGGTGAAATCTCGGCATATAGAGATAAGCTGGCCTTGGGTGCATTTTCTACTGTCGCTATTTTTTTTGTATATTTAAGATTCTTGTACGATAAGGTCTCAATACAAATAAATAAAATAAAAAAGTCTCAGCTAAGAATGTAATATGAAATTCATCTGCTTACTGCTTTTAAATTTGAAAATATTACAAATATTCGAATTATTAAGTAATTTAAAACTTCAAAAGCGATATTATAATGTAAGCCATACAGGACCCGGTTATTGCAGTACTAGGAACTGAATATAAATAGTGCATAGTACATGAACTGTCGTATTTTATTACGGTATACGTTTTTACTGCCTCACGCTTCAATACACTGTGTATCGGGTTGTTCTGTTGATATTTTTCAACTAACTGTATCCTAACTATAATCAATTTTATATTCAATATAAGGAACGGTAAACTGGATCTAAATTATTCCACGTAGGTCCCGAGTCTCACAAAAAATATAAAGAAGCAATAGCAGTTGTGTGTTGGGTATTCGTTGTTTTTATTACTTTTTAATTCCCTATACATTGAAATAGTTTTTAAAATTCGATATTTTTTAAATAAATTAGCTTTGTACGTATTTCCTTTTATAATTATAATTTTTGATAAGGAAATGGAGTTATTATAACAGTATATTTAATGTATATTAGGCTGATATATTGTTATCATATAAGTTATTAATAATTATTAATTATAAATATCCCAATACAAATGACACAGATTTATCTTACACGTGAATAAGCAAATTATGTGATTGTGTTATGGCCTATGGGTGATAATAAACGATATTAAAATAAATATCATCATATAAGTAAATGTATGTCTCCGTCGGAAATGAACCCTGTGCCTCACGGTTGGTCACACGTGCCACACGGGTGGTGTTACCTACTTGGCGGTCGAATAGTTTTATTGTTATAATATTCATTACTAATACCGTAAAAACTGTTTCAATAGATAATTTTCATAATTTAAATAATTCAATAACATTTACTATTGTCAGTGTTGAAATCTCAAAATGATGTGAATAATAAATAATTGTTAGATTTCAAGTCTATAGAACTCAGAAGGCGTTTCATCTACGTCGGATTTCATAATACCGACTTCAATAGATTCAATCACAATGTATTGTTGAACTTAACTTCATCTAACTAAGAGTATTATTACTTATGATTGACAAACAATAGGCGTACATTTGATATAGAAGCTTTATGATCGTCTTACAAATTCTCATTTCTTATGATAGATTTAAAAATAAACATTTTTGGTAGGGATGGTTTGTTACCATTTTATTAGTACAAACATTAGGTTTAGGTATTCTTAATTTTTGGTATATCCTCCAAGAGCTCCAAGTAGTCTCTGTGGTCGAGTGAGTGGTGAGTGTATCCGAATTCCCAAGTTAGATTCCCGGGAAGGATAACTTGTTCTTATCTGAAAAACATGATGTTGCCCTAGATTGGATTTGTGCCCTATATGACTACGTATCTCAGTTTACCTTTTCGGGGTAATTAAAAAAAAGTGACATAATTTGTATGCTTAATAACCTTTCAGTTATTAGTTATTACTTTACAGTGAATAATATTAAAGTAAACTTTTGGAGTTTAAAAATAATGAAATAATCTAAATATAAAAAATGTTTTATCTCTCACTCGTTTAGATACGACTTCGTATCATTTCAAAATGGAGATCATAAAAATACACTTACTTTTTAATGTTAAATATTGATATCTCGTATTATATTTTATTTATCTACAAAATTGAATATTTGAGATAGTAAATACTGCTTTTATAAAGTAAATGTAAGAATAGTCAAGCTATTTAGTGCTATAAGGGGATAATCCAAATAGTAGACTTTTGGTGAATGTCGTTTAAAGATTGTGGATTCTTAAAACATGCTTATGGTTGTGTTTGGGAGATTTCTCTTTCTGTCAGCGCTAACTGATAGAGAATATCATTTTGTGGATAAGCTTTTAAAATCATCGCTTACATAGATTTTGACTTAATCCCTTATATAACTGAGAGTGAGCTATGTAATAATGCACCAAACAAAACGATTATAGCAAAAAATCAAAACAGCGATCGAAAGTTACATTATATATAATCAAAATCTTGAGTTCACCTTTAAAATCACAAAGCGTTACAAACGGGGCAAGGTTTATATCTTTGTAATATGTAGCATCACGTACCTAAGCCCGTTCAAAAGCGGTTTTTTACTCGCTTTTAGTAATAAATCACGGACGTTGTCTGTGCGTACATTGAAATTCAAGAATGGTTCATTTTCAATAACGGATACTGATTGAATCCTATTTCACGTGAATTGTGTAATTCTACTACACGTTCGGTAGAATCATTGATATAATATGTTTAAAAACACGTATTCTCACTTTAGTGAATTAAAAATTTTGATTTACCATAAAACAACAAATAAACTATACAAATAAAAACATAAATTACATAAATAAAAAATAACTCTCTTTTATACTAGTTGCAAACACAAAAAAATTACCAAAGAGTTCTTTACGGCTATATATATATATATATATATTTGTTTTGTAATAAATAAATAGCATCTCGCCTATATAGGGCCCACTTATGCACCAACGATTTAATGTATATATAAAAATATGAATGATTTAAGCTACAAATGTACTATAAAAAGATAAGTTTTTAAAATAGTTCTTAGAATAAATTTTTACATTTAATGGGCCTCCTTATGATAAATATTATAGATAAATAATTATTAAAATAATATAATGTAAAAACAACTCTAAGTATTCTACTCTAGAGTTGTTTATTGAAATTACGAAAATAAATAGACAAGACTACAAATAATAATCACAAAGCGAAATTAAAAATATTAAAAAAAACACAAATATTCATGTAGATATAATAATTAAGATAGAAAAATTAAAAGAATTGTTTGAGTTATATATACGAAGCTCTACAGCAGTGATAAAAAATTACATAATAATCTTTTAACATTGAAATTTTTTTAAAAAGTGCAGCTAATTTTAACTTATGTAAACCCGTTATGAATTCAATGTTAATAATTAATTGGATTACAATTTTTAAAACTTAATAAACGTTGCACCTATTTTTAAATATCATATTTCAATTTTGTAAGATGTATGCATGAATGTTTGTTGCTCTTTCACGAAAGACTACTGAAGGGATTTGAATGAAACTTTTCAGTAAGATAACTTATACATGAGCATAACACACAAGCTATTTTTTAACCGACTTCATTAAAAACAGGGTTTGTTTTTACGCGATAGGTATTAAAAGTGGGTAAGAAATCTGTTAAGATAATTCACGCGGGTGAAGCCAAAGACGGAGAGCTACTTCAAAATAAATGTTAACACGAAGAAGCATTATATTTTTCGAAACTATTTTTATCGTATATAAAAATAAATAAGTAAAAATATCATTACGCTTAATTCTCCGAAGGGAGAGGCACATACGTACATATGAAGATGTAGATCCCATGATGTGATCTGTGGCAAGTCCGGAGCCAGGACACAAATCTAATCCTTGGAATCGTAAAGTTTTTGCAATAAACTGAAAAACCAAAAATATAAGTACTCTTTGTCTACCCTCCAAGAAACTTGGCGTTAATATATTGTACGATAAAAGTTTAAATTACGAATAAAATATTTACCTGCGCCAATACAAAAAAATAGCTACACTTTATTTGTTATTTCTTACTGATATCTTTACAGGAAAACATATCAAATTTCATGTAAATATTTTAAAATATGGCAAACCAAATAATAAATCACATTATGATCCTTATATCTATGTGTTAAAGTCGAAATTTATCTTCCTAATTACAATAACAAAATAATTACGTTTACTTCATTAAAACTATATTGAGCACGCTAAAAAGGTTAATATCAATGTCAATGTACTATTCAGAGTTTGTTGAAGTTAATGTATTTGGAACATTCTATTTAAATTACATTTCTATTTGAAGATAAACATATCTGAAAGAACTTTTGAAGTTATAACAGCTGTAATATAAATTTTCTCTCGCAATAATTTTATTATAAAACAAGTAACATTTAACATGTTATGTAAAAGATATTTTGATTTAGCAATTTTTATTGCAATTTTGAAAAAAATGGGTATGCTTATTATTAATAGATACGGCAGCTGTTTCTTGTAGCTATCCGTGCATAGCTCAACATACAACATACATATGTCTTTTATAATTTTGCACGTTCAAAGTTATATGTTCACAAACAGGCAATTTGTTACAAAACGCTACATGTATATAGTAAAAAAATTAAAAAAAAAAAAATTTAAAACAAAAGCTCACCTTTTCGAGGAAGCACTTAATGAAGAATGAAAAAAGACAATGTCAGACAAAGCCAAGTAAATGAACATAACATTAAGTATTTTCGAAGGCATGAAATTTTAAAGAATAATTCAAACCACCTCCAAATAAAATTATGTACAAGTTTGTTCCGTTTCTACGGGTAAACGATTTTTATCAACGAGATAAGCAAGTTAAGAAAAAAATATTTATTATAAGTATTAAAAAACTACAAAACCAAAATTTATATATCTATAAATGTTCAAACTGTTACTAAAGAGAAAAAAAAAGTGTCAAAAATCATGGATGGAAGTTTTTATCAATGCTCACGCTAGAAAATAAACAGTGAAAAGTCACTACTTCATAACAGTAAGTTGTCATCAAACACGGCTACAAGTCGCTACTTACAAATTGTTATTACTCATAAATAATCGAGTTAGTAACAAGAGAACAAAAAATACGAAATACAACATTTTGAACAAAATGTACGACCAATTTTGTACTATAACACTAGGGCGATAAAGCAGCAAATGGCGTATATAAAATTGATGGACGGCTCAAATTTGTTTCGTTCCATACAATCAAACAATAATAATCCTATGGCATGTACAAAATACATACAATTGGTAGATACAAAAATGGACGGCGACACACATTTAGGATTGATTAGTTATTCGGATTACCGTATGACTTCACTTTTGTTTTTATTCTGCTAACAGAATTACGGCCTTACTTACCTTTAATCCGTACTTAATATTATAAATGCGAAAGTAACCTGTCTGTCTGTCTGTATGTTACGCTTTCACGCCTAAACTACTGAACCGATTTGGATGAAATTTTGTACAGATATAGAGTAAACTTTGAGTAAGGACGCCTATGTCCTTCCTTTTTAAACGACTACATTAAAAGAGGTTATGTTTTTACGCGATTAGTATTATGAGTTGGAAAAATGTCTGCCCTTTGAAAGTTGTCTCTATTATTAAAATAACTCACGCGGGCGAAGCCGCGGGCGGACAGCTAGTAAATATTATATTTCATTAATGATTAATAATATTGTCAATCAGATCATAAATAACGCAGATTTTCTTGCTTATTTATGAAAATAATCTACTAATTATTTGTTATATTAGCACAAAATAAAATTTGTGTACAAAATTAAGAGAAATGATTTCACAAAATATTAGTACCTAATAAGAAATACAATTTAAAATAAGTTAAATGATTTTTTGATTCATCATTAAAAAAACTCATGATGGTTTGTAGAAAAAAACATATAAATAACCAAAAAAAAAAAACACCAAAATTAGAAACGGCTAAATGAACCTCGTTTTATTAGGTCTTTAAGTTTTAGAGTGCCGTGTATGAAAATAAAAATCTAACCTTTTGTGAAGACGGCTTAAAAACGTGAACAGATAATCTGTGTGTATGCTTGCCCCAGTTGATATTCAAGGCATGCGTTCATGAATAGACGATTATTGCGAAAAGGGGTCGAATTGACGTATCTTTAGAAAACGTCTGACTTTGTGACACGTGCCGAGACCGAGGGTCTAGAGGTTTTTACCCACCCGACATTTTGACGTGCCATTGACACTATTAATCGAGCGTATTCGTACTACAGTTTGCCGACGACGACCATTTTCAAGATATTTTTTGTATTTTCCATCATCTTGGTACAGGCATTTCCTAAGATTGTACTTTAAGTATATTTTATAATAGCAGTACTTGTTATGTTGATTAAAGCATTTTCCAGGATACAGTATTATAGTACCCACAAAAAGGTGAAACATTTTCAGAACCTTGGTATTAACTATTGATAAAAAAATGATATAAAAGTGTGCAAGTGACGTTAATTGATTTTAATAAAAAACTCATAGAAAAATTCTTATACCGACTACGCTAAACCACAGAGAAAAAATTGTTATTCGATAGTTATATTTTAATTGTTTTCCAAAGTTGAGATTATATCTCAAATCACCAATTAACTAATCACAGATCAATGATGTTTCACTTTAATTCTAAAATGTGTCAATGAAATTTCTGTTCCGTTATAAATATTTATTAAAATTTATATCAGCTTCCAATATCTTACCGAAAGATCATTTTAAAGATTAAGTATAACTTAAAATACGTAATTATGAGCGTGTCAGGTGTTAGAAATAAAATGCAGACCTTATAAGCGGTTCTTATGACGCAACTGTATTAAAATTTACCACCAGATCGGAACGCGGCCAGTCACTGAGAAGAACCGGCTAAAGAAACTCAGCGGGCTTGTCATTTTTCTTATTTTATAAATACATACATTTTACCAAAAAAGGCATTGAAAGAGAAGCATTTTCACAATCTACATTTTCTGAAATATTATAATAACCTTTTTTATATTTAGTTATATGTAGATCTTAAATATGATCTCAAAGTTTATAGTAAAAACGTACACATTGCTATGAAGGAATTTGTGTCTATGGAGACGAATCACTGGCACAGTAAGCTTTGTCAATTAAAATAATATATTTATAGGGTCTCGATTATAATCTACCTTAGTAGTCAATTAGGATAAACCTACGTCAGTTGCTAATGAACTGACGGCCTATTACAACTCAGCTGGTAAGCCTGGAGCGATAAAGACGGTTTGGATTCAATAGCAAGCTCTTGACATGTTATTGACGTGACGGCTTATGGTATATAAGCATACAATGGACAATGAAGTATAATAATTTACTCACGTTCTATAACAGGAGCTCTGAATAAAAGTTTTGCTTATCAAGTGTCGATTTGAATTCTGATAAGTATTAGACTTTGATGTTTTTAATTGTGCGTAACAGTTATTTAATTATTTTATTTTATATACATATTTCTATAATAAAAGTGGCCTAAGCCGTTCCTTATTATATCAGCTGTCTGCTAGTTAAAGTCCTTCAACATCGGTTCAACAACTTCAGAGATTAGCTGGTACAAACAGCTAGCTAGAAATATATTTTACTTTAGAAACGTAATTAGCCTTTATTAATGTTTCTTTCTAATTTTCATATTTAATTATCATAAATCATTTTACGACATTTTTAATAATCTTGATTTCTGATGAATTAGATGATAAATAATGCTAAAAATACAATATAATATATTATTGTGCCAATAATGATATTGTGTAATATATTAATAATTAATAATAATAAGTCGCCTCTTGTGTGTAACGGTATAGGTGTCGCCTGTTAAGACTGATAGCCGCATAGGTCCAGGGTTCAATTCCCAGGTCGGGCTACTTTTCTTAAAATGTTTTTCAGATTATTCTGAGTAAGCATTACATTACCCGGGATTGGAACGTACTCGAAGTGGCGATAGGCTTGCCAACTTTCACATTATGGGCTCTAGTACCTTGGTTAATCGTAGGTGTTCTTGTAATGATAATGTTAGTACAAAATGTTATATTTAAATCGGTTTTGGCAAACTACAAAAAAAATGACAAACTTTAACAAAATTATTTCACTAACACTAAAATAAGAAAAAAATAGAAAACTTCTCTTATGAATTAGCTTAATTTGGCACTTAATGCAGAGATCACTTAGTTTCACGTTCAGCCTTATAATTATTTTTATTCTACCATGTCGTTATTGTCTGCGAGTGTAGCACAAGTTTAGCAGAACGAAGCAATGTGTTCTGGACAAATATATTGATGACATTCGTTACAAACATTTGCCGCCTTACACTTGGCACTTTTTTCGAACTCTGGCTGGTGCTTCTGGTTCAGGTTCTCCATTAAATTCTCTTATCCTCTTGCGTAGATGTATGAACAGTCGAGGTGTATCTTTACGGCTCTTCAAGTGTTCGCTAACAAGATACCAGCCTAATGTTTTTATAAAATTGCGACAGCTTTGTTGCTGTGGAAGCTCCGTGTACAATATAGGCGTTAATTTCAGCCATTTTCAGAATACCATAGAACCACCACTATCCTTGCATGATCTTCATGTTTGCTTCAGACGGATAACACATCATCTTCACTATCCGATAACAGCAACAACAGACGTTTGCGTTCGTCTGCCAGGTCCCGGTGACTCATTTTATGTAAAAACACTTGAAAATATAGCAATATTAGGTAAAAAACATTTTTGAAAAATCGCATAAAAATGTAACGCCATGGTTGTAGCGGGGTCATATTGACCCTTTTTCGACTGCACGCACGTGTAATTCCCGTCGCAAGCAGCAATCGACCGAATATCGGCGCTAGGCGCACGCGCAGGTTCTTCAGCAAGAGCTACTGAGACGCTCAACACCCTACAATCGCGGAAAAAAGAACTACACACAAATAAAAATTGTTAGGGTTAATTTGACCCCTCCACAGCCTCGCCGGGTTAAAAATATATGTAGAGCGTTAATAATCATATATTACACAATCGATATCAAAAGTACATTTAATATTAATTGTGTAATATGTTGTTATTAACACCATACAATATTATTATTATTATTATTATTAAAATCGATTTCTAAAAGTAAACTCACAACATAAGCTTACGAAGGAAATTGATCTAATATCTACGCTCAATAAAGTTTCACCTCCAACTAAGTGGTTAATAATTGATAATTGTCATGTCTTGCGTTCGATGCCTGTTCTAAGCCAGTTTCTAAGTTGACCCAGTCCGGGAAACTGGATTTGCATTGGCTTACGCACTTATTAGTGACCCTGTTAGGATACGAAGTAATCTTACTCGGTGTTTAGCAAATGACTACTGTTTAATACAAATGACTTCGCTTGCTCGTATGTTATTAAATGGTTAAGTTGACTAAACTTAACCATTTAATAACATTTGACTAAGTCTTGATTAATTGTTTTTGCATCAGCGTAAATTAATTTTAATTTTTAACGCCTCTGAAGTTCCGGGGTCTATTCCAGTTAGGGCAACTTGTTCTATGAGTAGTTGTCTCCGATTGGATTTGTGCCTGATATGCCATATATTATGGGAACTAATATCGTCGCCTAATTATTGGTGTATTTGTACCTTTGCCTATTCTTTGCCTATTCTTTCGGGCGTGACGATAATTTTTTACTGTTTTCGCTATATTTACGTTTTAAAACTGTAAAAATAAAGACAGTGTTCTAAATAAATAAAATATTGGCAAATTTAATTTCAATATAATTATCACCTCTGTGGTGTAACCATACGGTTGTTGCTTGCCTTAACAACGGTCTTAAACGTTAGTCACGTAAAGTCCCGGGTTCGATTCCTAGGTCTGCCCGATTTCCTTAAATGTCTTTCAGATTACCTATTCTGAGTAAGCGTTACATTGCCCGGGATTGGAATGTACTTGAAGTGGCGATAGACTTGCCACCTATCACATCGTGGGCCCTAGTAGCTCTAATATATCTACTGGATTTACGAGTCGTGGGAATACTTAGACAACCTCTACCTTCTCTTTCGAGGATAATAGGCGTGAAGGTACTTTTTACTTTTTATAATAATCTTATTTCATAAAGTAAATAAAGAAAAATTCAAATAGTTTGCGTATTTTTATTAAAATACAAATTGTCTATTTTAATATAACTTCAACGTCAATTAAGTACACAAAAACACGATAAAATATTACCAAGAATAAATAGTCTATAACACCCCTTGAGACAGACTGCATAATATCGTAAACCTAGAAGTCTTTCACTATATGCCATATAAGCTTTCAACTTAAAAGTCTCGGATAAAATCCCGTTAAATCTATGAGGATCCACTTTCTTGCATAATATATACTTAAATTTAAGATTTTAGTCGGCAAATTGAATACTAGTGGAGCTCGTGACTTCCTGTAACTAACGTATGCGAACAGAGTGCTGTACTTCTGAGCTTGAAGGTTGTCAGAGAATATTTTATATTACAGATGTGTTGCTCTTTGACTTAGTTTAGTCTTTAAAAGCTTACTCATGTCTATTTTTACGTTGGTTCATTATCTATACAAATAAATAAAATTAGAGTGTCTGTATGTAATATTAAAATAAACACTTTTTACTTTTTTATCGAAAAAGGATGGCAAATGAGCAAGCGGTTCACCTGATGGTAAGTGAGTACCCCCGCCCACGGACAACTGCAATACCAGGGGTATCACAATAGTGTTGCCGACCCTTAAAGAACGAGTACGCTCCTTTTTGAAGGTGATTAAGTCGTAATGCTTAGGGAATACCGCCGCTTAGGTGTAGTACGTGGCAAATAATGTCTACAAAATCGCACGGTAGACAACAAGTATCAAGATGGTGTGGGTTACCTTAAGTTTTGTCGCGAGGACCTATTGTGGAATTGAGCAGCGGGTACACAGCTAATGGCATAAGAAACGGCTTAGGCTGCTTTTATATTAGAGTTTTATTTTAGAAATAAACAAATAAATAATGAAATGTAAACGCGGACGAAGTCGCGGGCACAGCTAGATAATATATTTCTGAGTTTAGATATATTTTGCAATTTCTATTCATTAAATCTAATTAATACCATATATTTTATTTCCAATAGATGATTCTCCAAAATAAATAATTATTATAAGGCAATATTACTTGATAATATTAATATGACATTAAATGACCAATAGTTTTCGAAGTTTTAGCATCCAAACTAATATATTTACTTAAAGAGAACTTATACTCTTAACAACTATACTATTGTTTCAACCTTTCGAATTTTTTGAAACCATATAAAAATAAAACTTTTAAATGAAATAGATGTGAATATTTAAGAACATTTCATGGATACACCGAAAGCATACATTGTTTTTTTAATGACTGCGTTTTCCTATGTTTTTTTAATATACATTTTAGGAGGAGATTCAATATTTTTAAAGCTACCTTTGTCTTGTTTTAATACTTAAAAAATAAACTATTTACTATGCAGTATACGTATTTGTTTGTATAGCTGTATATACCAAGTGGTGAAACTTAACATAAAACTCTAAATGAACATTGAACTCTGAGAGGTTCGCCTAATATAGGTACTAAAGGTTAAATCATGACTACACATCACTGCGTAATCGATTCAGCACACGCACCACGTTCAGAGAATATGTGCGCCGAATACCAATGTGTAGTTTTTTATGGGCAGCTACACAATGTTTATTGAATCCTATATCGTTCGTAGATCAAATCCTGGCGACTGAAATGGTGTCCTTACGATTTATAAACAATAACTGATCAATGCGCTCTCAGCTGGACTTTAAATTTGAAAAAAGTGCATATTTCACGAGATATCTACAGAATATATGTAACTAGCTTTCCGTCCGCGGCCTCGCCTGCGTGAATTATAAAAGTGTATAATTGTTTCCGTCTTATAATACTTATTGTATAAAAACATACCCTCTTTATACTGCAGCCGGTTAAAAAGTAGCCTATGTGTTATTCTCATGTATAAGCTTCATCCAAATCCGGTCAGTAGTTTTTGCGTGAAGGAATAACAAATAAACAATTATACAAACTTTCGCATTTGTAATATTTATAAAATATGCTATATTATATTTTTGTGTACGTACACGTTATATATAATTAAAAATATGTATTTATATGTTTGTTTATCTCAACAAAAGATCTCTTTCGGCCATCTATTACAGATTTTCACATATAATTTAAAACCGTGTAAGAGGTAGGTAACACAAGACGAGAGGTAAGACTTATGCACCCACGATTAGCCGATGATATTAGGTCCCATCGCCAGACAACGCTATGTTTCTCAGATAAACTGAAAAAAAACTCGTAAAACAAGTTGCCCTATATGGAAATCGAACCCGGCACCTCGTGGGTCGATGTTAGACACCGACTACACTCGACAAGAGTGACTGATTTTTAATAAGTGTCAGTTGAAGTGACTTACGCTAGCTACCTAATTACTATATCTAATATTAGTTACCTAATTTTAATTACTTGTCGTTTTAATAAATTTACAACTGAAAAACGTTAAATCATTTTTAAACACAAAATGAATAACAGTAAAATTATACAAACGCCGCAACTCGTGTGAATAAACGCATTTTAATTCTGACATTTCTTATAAATTATTTTTTAATTACGCTTTAAAAGTAATTAGAAGCTACATACTTGTTTTTTAATTAATAAATATTCAATTAAATTCAAATGAAAGTTAACTTAAAAAGTGCAAAATATCACAAGAAATAAGAAATAAATATCGTTACGCCCGTATTCCTGAAAATGTAAGCAGAGATAAATAAGTACCTACGGCGAGTTGAGTCTCTATTTGGTCCCGTAATGTGACAGGTGGCAAGTCCGTCATATTATCGGACACAAATGCAAACACAGGCCACGTTATGTTTAAAAAAAACTGACAATCTTATAAGCACAAGTTGCAAACAGCAACATGCATACTGAAACCAGTACTCGACTACACAGGGTATATTTCACAAACTGTACATTAGAGTGGCTCAAAAAAATTATTTTTGGAGTCTCATACCAAAATATGCAAGTCTATATTTTCCCTCCAAACAGCAGCTCAAAAAAATGTTAAAGGGTCGCTCAAGATTTCTAAAAATAACAAAATTTTCGAAAATCGTTTTTTTTTCTCTTTATTTCACCTTTTTATTCAATACTACTGCTGTATATGTATAGATATTTCACAAGAAATATTCTCTAAAGTGGTGAAACATGCTGAACTTCATTCAACCGATTATAGTAGACGTTATAAGCTTCAAATATCAAAGCAGTATCGTGCTTAAATCTTACTTTAATGAAGTTGTGCTAACAAGCCAACTTTACCATTAAGATCTATAGTTTCACTTTAAGATACTTAACAAAGATACAAAGAAAACTTCCCGCAAGGGGCGAGATGTAGTTTTTAGTATTGTTCTAGGTTGACACTTTGAAAACTTATCTTGGCATTGAAAAAGAGGTAATTCGTTGAAAAGCAGCGAGCAGAAACACAAGGGGATTGCAATTTTCACTGCTCCTTGTATTTCGTTCTGGAAATTTCGCCCAGTGCATACTACTTAGGTGGTGTCAAGAGAATAATTCACCAGTTGCAAGAAAAACTCACATTTTATAGAAACAACTTAAATACTATTGTTTTGTGGAAAATATAAAAGTTAAAGACATCTGATAAATGGTTCTGATAACAGTCATGATAATAGTGATGGTATCATACTTCAAAACAAATACAAATTGAGATTTTAGTAAAACAGTAATCAAGTTTGAAACCTAATAACTTCACGACGAAAATTACAGATTTACAAAAAATAAATTTTTGTTTTGTAATTGTTGACGCAACCTGAATATGTCTAATATATTATCCAAATACCGGAACACGCGACTACTATTTAGCGAGCACGGGCGATGTAATGGCAAGAATAAGGCTACGTAAAATGGTCTAATCTTTACGTGTTGTGTGTTTGTATGACGAGGAAAGAAAATAGAGAGGAAGCTAGCTGATCAAGCGCAGTGGACGTTAGAAGCGCGTGCCACTAGGCAACCGAGGCTCTACAAAATTATTAGCTATTTGTCAAAACAAAATGATATGAAACCGGAGACATTTCGAAGGGGAAGCAAATGCCTGCGGTCACGGGGTAGCCTAAAATACGGGAACATCGATTTTCAAAGGGTGCCACTTACACGTGTAATTACGAAGTACCACGCTGCGTATAAGATATTATCAGGAAAGTTTTAAAGGTGTTTGTCGCACAAGCAACATGGCGTCGGGAACTCGAGAAACGATTTCAATATTTACGAAGTCATTACGCTCATGCGAAGCGCTTTATATAAAGTACATACATTCTGAATAGTTTGTTCCAAGTTGCAGCTTACATTTCCACACTTGTAGAAGTTTTACATGCGTAATAAATGGCTTTATTATCCTACAGCAAAGTATGGGATAAAGTTAAAATTTTCTACCTCATAAAGCAGTAAGACTTTGTTGATCCTGCCTTCTGTAAATACTCAGATTCGAAGTTAGGAAAGTATAAACGAAGTTAAAAGAGACGTTTATTTATACGAAATTCCGCTTTGTGATGTTAGCTTTGAGGAGAAATATATGGATCATCTATAAAAAAAGCAAATGAAATGAAATCGTAGTTGAATCTATTACCTGAAATATGCTTTAACCCAACCTCTTATTACCTACTACCGTACGTATTTGTCAACTACAGTATTATTTGTATTTCAATATCAAATTCAGCATAATATATATTACATCACTGCATATTACAAAACAAAGTCGGTCCTTAAAATTACCTAACGGATTTGATACGATTTTTATAACAGATAGAGCGATTAAATAGAAAGGTTTACATGCATATAACATGCATAATACACCTTAGCGAAGTCGGGACGAGACGTTAGTAAGTATAGTTGGTATTACAACTATGTGAATCATAATTAAAAACAAATATAATAAACTAGCTGTCCGCCCGCGACTTCACCCGCGTGAATTATTTTAATAATACAGACAACTTTCAAAGGGCAGACATTTTTCCGACTTATAATACTATTCGCGTAAA
>DVZL01001368.1:0-18020 GCA_018236625.1 Lasaia peninsularis
TCATCACACAAATGCCTGTCCCCGTCGGGAATCGAACCCGAGCCTCGCGGTTAGTCGATGCGGTTAGGCGTGTACGCAAGCCACTCGCCAACGAGGCGGTGGATGGTTGTAAGTACCCAGCGAGACCTAAGTTTCCATGAAGAAAGTAATGAAAGTAAAGGAAGCTAGGCAAGTAAGTAGGATTTATGACACTTGGCACTCGATACTCTCTGCCTATATCGCCATGACTTGGCGTGAAAATACGTAATGTCAGTTTGCGGCTATTGGCCTCTTAATAGTCGATCAACAATGTCAAAATGGACATCGCTCGTTAATTATATCACTCATGTCTGTATTAGATGTCGTCAACTTTGGCAAATTAGCGATCATTGAGTTTTCAACGAGCTCAAAACTTCTGTCTTCAAGACGAAGTTATCGCTGTCTAAATTCCACATTGCGGATAGTGTAGCGACTGTGATATACAGAACATGTCCAAACGATTTATTGCTATGTCCATTTCATAAAACAAATGTGAACACGTAAACAAACTTAAAATAGGTAATGCGAGATAGTGTTTATTTGAAAGGAAACTTTTAATGTAATTTATTATTTCGTTTTAGGGTTCCGTAGATGGATCGAAGCGGAATATTTAGAATGTGATGTTAATAATTACGTATGGATGTAGAAGTACGCGTATCTTTTTCAATTAAAAGTAAACCAAAGGTAACCAAAGTAAAGCAAAGGTGCATTGTCAACCTGAGGTTTTTTTACGTGAATGAGTCCACTGGCAACCTTATTTTAAATACAGGAACACAAAAATTCCAAGTAATTGACGAATCGTCCCAAAACTATTAACAAAAAGAAAAACTGTTATGATTTGATATTTCCTGGTGGCAAAACAACCTACGGTGTTTTGTCGAGGGCTGGATCGTTAGGCTTTTTGCGTGACTTTGTGTTTGTCGAAACAAACGTACATATCTTTAAACCTTTCAGGGGGTGCAGAGAGTATCAAGTACACTTGGCACTACTTCTACGTCACGATTTCTACATATCTGACTTGTCTACAAGATACTTGTCTCTTGAAACCACCCTCGGATAATACACAAGCAATACGGAAAATATTTTTAATACTAAATTATCATTTTGTATCATATGTTTTATTTATCCATAAACGCTAAGGAACCATCCGTGCTTAAGTCCAATTCGCACTTGTTGATTTTCCATATTTACAAAAGCTGGGCAATCGTGGTTTGAAAATTAAAAACAAACTTCCCAATGATGACATCTGCTTAGAGTTTTAGAATTTATTACTTTCAAAATCCTCTATTTATTTAATTTCTTCTAAACAGTGGAAACTTTTTAAGCCATAAAGTGATGATGAAAATTGTTATATTAAAAACGTGAATGTAATGTACTTAATGAAAGTAAGTTAGTTAGTCAAATTAAATGTGAAAAACTATAGGTTTAATTTTGACTAATTTCGGTTTTATTTTGACTAAATTTTTCATTAAAGTTTTTTGAAGTATATAAAAAAACTGTTTAATTTTATTTTTGTGTTGTAATGACTGGTTGAGTTTTCCGAAGCGCTGTGGACGGAAAGTGTATAATTTTAGTCTGTGAAATACATAGACAAATCCGCGGCAAGCAAGTACCAACTTGCAAACAGCTGAATAGATGAGGTTAGTTTGCAGCTGCATTCGGTAAATATTTGTCAGTTGGCACTATGCGCCATGTTATATGAACTGCAGGTCAACGAGCTCTTGATGACTAAATATCTACTAGCAGTTCCCTGGGACTTCATCCGTGATTAGTTTTATAATTATAAGGTTTTATATTTTTATGTCTATAAACATCAAATTTTTGTTTTTTTTGACGTAGTTTTCACATTTTTTTATTTTAGTTATATTTCTTCATTACTGCAACTACATTCCAGCTGACGGTGTAACAAATCTATTTTTTTAAGTTTTAGCTTCATTTTTCATTTAATACAATGTACTAATATTTTGATCTTTAATATATATAGGTTGCGTATATTTTCTACGTATAAAAGTACTTTTTTTTGAAAATTCTACTTTTTTTGCAAATAACACTACAATCACATTACCTTACTATTTTTAAAATACTGAATAATAAATTCAAAGATGCTTTCTTTTGAGTACATACTACATTTATTTTTTTAAATTATACTATGGCATTAAGTTTTTTAATAAAATATTATTTTTCTGCAACGAGTTTTTGTGTATAAGCGTGACGGTTAAATACAGACCGTGATGGAGTAAGCGAGACAAAAATATGACAGTTATTGACGACGGACATGTTTTTGGAACTTTAATTTTTTTTTATTTGACTGAATTCCCTTAAAGACCATTAGCATTGGGCCGAAACTTCATGTCATCGCCACCAAAGCAAATGACAAATTATCACACAAGTACCCACTATGGTTTTATTTTTTGGTTCGTTTAATTTTGTATCTTAAACTTACTGAAATAAGATTGTAAATTGTATGTATGAGTTGTTGCAAAATATACAGGTTTTTGAAAGCACATGGTGTCTCCTTCATTTTACAGTCTGATGCTATTCTAGGAATCATATTCAACCATAACTCGGTGTATTTTGGTCAGGTGACCAGATGTCGAAGATCTTTTGCTTTGATTTTCAGGGGACGTCATTATTTGTCTCGCATCTTTTATAAATTGTCGTATTTAGTGCAACAGTCTAGATTTATTGGATCCCTGTTTAGTTTTATTTACAGTTATTCTCGTATCCTCGTTTTAATGACTAGGTACTGAGTAATTGATCCATATTTTAAGACTACTGCTTTTAATATCTTTTCTTTAAAGTTGATATATTTACAACTAATATGTCGGCCATGTAGAAAGAATGAAAGATGATTGACAAAACATATATACAATGCGAAAATGGATGAGTGTAGCTAGGTACCCAGGGGGACCTCGGTTAACATTCCACGACCAAATAGCTCGAGTATTATCCGAAGGTGGTGTCAAAAGTCTTCGAAACCGATGTGTTTGTATGAAGATATTAATGAACTTGGAGGTTGCTAAGCTGGTGTGCAGGGATCGTGACACTTTGCTTTCGCTGCTCTCTCTTACCTTGCAAGGGACCTGGCGTGAAGATATGTATGTAATGTGTACATATTATAAGAAAATTTTTTTTGATGATGGAAAGTGTTGGTCGCTTGTAGACGCTAAAGACGTTAAAAGTGCGTTTTCAACCTGCCTAATAAATGCCTAATAAGCATATTTTATAGAAGTTATTACTCGCTTCTCTCCCGTCCAAACTTGAACACAGTAGTGGCAAAATGGACATGAGGGTGGTGTAATCTATCCGATGAAAACTACCTTATACTATGACAAGATGCAATATTACAAATATAACGAATTTATACGATAGAACAAAGATACGTTTAAAAAGAAGGAAGAAAAATGCAAATCATTTTTTTTTAATAAAAAAAAGTAAACTGAAAATTTTTAATGGAATGGTAATTTATTACAGTCTTGTTTGCATTTTCCATGTCTTGTTTGGTCGTGAGTTTTTCATTTATGATTTTGCATATCTTTCAGCATGATATTCCAATGTAAATCACTTTAAACACGCGTGCGACGCCGCGAGTAACTGCTAGTATGTTATATTTTGACTTTCGTTGTAAAGTTATATAGTATTTTTTCTGAAAAACTGCAAATAACAATTCTTGAAAACACATATTAACACATTAAATAATAAAAAAGATCAAAGGAATTTCAACACTATTCGATTGGGTTAAAATATAAAATCGTACCTAGCACGTGGGTTTGCGAAGCGGTGCATCACAAGAAAACTGTTTACACCAATTTTCTCACGAAGGCCAGATGTTTGAAGAATATGGTTTTTATGATTTGATTTTCACATATTTATTCTATTCAAACGGTTTCCAAAATGGAGAAGGTTCCCTTTTCCGCTGTATATTTTCCTATTTGTGTTGTCTATGAATTTTTATAGGATACACTATTTTTGATGACTATTTTATAATATGTTTGAAAGTAAGTGCTTTTTGTAATTTGACAGATATAATAATGGAGTTAATTGTATTTCTTTTACTATATTTACATTATTATTTAAATACCTGTGATTGAAACTCTATCTAAGGAGCTATTCCTTCTTTCTTTCTATACTTAGCGTTATATAATTTAGAAAAACAGTGAAGAGAGGTTTAGAAAAAGGATCAGATGGAGATCAATAAAAACATTACAGCTTATGAAATGAAATTAAATATAATTCTAAACATTTTTGCCATCCAGTCTTCGCTGACATTATTATTAATTGTTATTATAAGTCTTTATCACTCAATACAATTAAAGAAAAAAATCCTGTGTATCTTTTAAAATATAATACGTATCCATGATTACTTTTTAGAAACAGCTTTAATTGATTATTACGTTTTGTATTTGAAAAGTCAATTAATTCAGTGTGGATATTTTATCAAGTGCCGACGATGAATTAAAATTAGATTTTTTAATTAAATTGTTTAATACTTGCTTTCGCTTTCAAATTCTTCATATATTGGTTTAAGCGCTATCTATCGGTTGATTATCAAAACGTCGACATTTGGTATCCCAAAGCTGACTACAATGAATCTGTTAACGTATTAATGTATTGCACTGTACAATATGTTACGTAGAAGGCAAAATGTATCCGGAACGTTGTTTTTATAGCAAACACCCTGTATTTGGTTACCGGCCGGTTCGCTTTACTGTAAAAATATATAATTTGTTACAGAATACCTTATGGGATGCCATTTGAGTTTATGTGACACTAATATTAGAACGTTTTTAGATTTTATACATCTATACAAATAAATATTATTAAAGTGTCTATTTGTAAAATTAAAATAGTCGCTATATGTAATGTGTATGTATATATACTAAGTACATATACCAAAATAACGGAACATTCGCTAGCAGATAGAAACGCCGGCACAACTAGTAATATATAAGATCACGAAGCTAAAGATAGGTATTATATTATATGTATAGATGACACTTGTAACAACCACCTGTCCACAATATTGAACATCTATCTAAATCTCATATGGATGGCTATCTTACTCTGACAATGCTGATTTGTTTTAACATTGTCAACTCCACAAAACTAACAGAAAGGGGTTGACCAGCTTAGAAAGAGACGAGTTTCCTGATAAACTGTTTAGACACTAAAGATGTTAATATTGCTTTACCAAGTACATCTTTTAAGGAACTTTTAAAAAGTTACTTAAGGTTGCCTAAAGTAATTTCTTGAATGTTCCTTTGTGTTGAGGTTGTCACACTCACATCCTCACGTTAAAATATGATCTTAATACGTACTTAATAGTGTAGAGACATCTAATATATAAAATTCTCGTATCGCAGTTGTTTACCAAAGTCTTACGAAACGGCTCCACCGATTCTCATGAAGTTTTGTGTGCATATCGGGTAGGTAAAATGGGCAACATCTATTTTTCATATCCGGAATCGATAAGCGTGGTCATTCCCATTTTTTTTGTGTAAAAATACATACTACCTACCGCAAAAATCATATAGTAAAACAACATTTGCCGGTACAGCTGGTAGATAAGTATAATTTAAAACTACAAGTTGTAAATAGCAATCTCTACGTCTAGATAATCTGGCGTTACCGTCGTAAGACGACATTTGAGTCTAGTAGGCCTAGAATGGACCCGTAGAGTTTGACATTTTATTTTAATTATTTATAAAGAAATTTGGACTGAGTGAAATTTTGGCAAATGGAAAACGAATACATTTTTTAAAATATGCATTAAATTAATTACAAATATTACCTACTCACATTATTATGAGTTATAAAAAAATTCTTTAATTTATGGTTTAGTTTTAGTTCAAATTGAGAAGAACGTCAAGTTATATGTTTATAGTACTACTAATGCTCAAATGTTATACATAATCGAAAATAATGGGAGTAGCTAAATATATACTATACTTCTCATTAAATAAAAATATCGTAACGCCCCTATTCCCAAAGGAGTAGGCACAAGTATATACTTATGCACCCGCGACTAGCCAATGATAAAACATCTCACAATGTGACAAGTGGCAAGTCCGTCGCCGTATCAGACACAAATCCAGTCTGTCTGAGATGGCTTTGGGACATACCTAATGGTTTTTAGATTTTTTGGCTCATCTTTTTTAATGCGAACGGCTAAGGAGTGGAATTCGCTGCCTGCGAGTGTATTCCCGGAAGAATATGACTTAGTCATGTTTAAGGCTAGAGTGAATAGATTGTTTCTAGGCAGGCATGTTTCACCTTCGATCGCATCGTCACTTAACATCAGGTGAAATGACGGTCAAATGCCTTTCTATCATATAATAAAAAAAAACTCGAATCGAACAGAATCGAACCCGCATCACCGTCGGACACTAACTTCGCTCGACCTCAGAGGCGACTTGTTATTTGATTAATGTTATTAATATCTTGCATATTTATTTTTATATTTTATTACATGTGATATATTGTAATTTTTTAATGTAAAGTAGGAGTTACTATTAAGATATTTTAACTGCTTAGTTTAACTATTATTGTATACAATGTTTATATTGCGCATCCTAGCCCTGCTTAAATACTAAAATAATATTGTAGAATATACTTAATAATATTGTTAATGCACAAAACGATATAATACTAATACTCAGATGAAGTTGTGCGGTTGCTCTGAGATAAGAAGAATTTATTTTCTGCAGAACCAATTCTGAAGTGTTAAATTTGTCCATAGCGTGTGGGTGTGATGAGGGTCGTCACATCGCCCTTTAATAGAATAATGTGGTATCTTAGATTGTTTAATTATTTCAGACCAGATATGTAATTAGTAAGTATTTATAGAAAAATAAATGTTAAAATTAAATTTTTTAACCAAATTCGAAAAATGAGTTTTTTAATTCGAATTTATGTTTTGTTTGGCGTGTATTATCTCAAAACAGATACGCCAGTTTTAATAATATTTTCATCTGTTTAAAATTTGATGAATATTACAGAGGTGGTTTTTGTGTTATACTTTAAAATTTATGTATGTATTTTTAATTATTAAGTAAGTAACAAGGCTGTTCAGACCGTTAGCCGCGTAAGGTCTGGGTTCAATTCCCAGGTCGGGCAACTATTCTTAAATGTTTATCAGATTATTCTGAGTAAGAATTACATTGCCCGGGATTGGAATATGCCCGAAGTGGCGATAGGCTTGCCACCTATCACATTGGACCCTGGTACCTTGGCTAATCGCAGGAGTTCTAGTATGTTTAAGGGACTTACGAGTCGTGGATATACTAGCACACTTCTGCCTACATTTTGGGGACAATAGTCTTTAAAATAACTCTTTTTGCAGTTACGTTTATGAAAAGTACGAGTATGTTTATGTTTATAAAAACATGAACTGAAAGCAAAAACATTTATATGAACTGCCATAAAAGCTAGCAGAAAGCTTCTGGTAATACCACAATAAACAATTGGGACTTAGCCGGCCGCCCTTGAACCCATCGTAAATAGGTTATCTGATGGGGGAAGGCAAACAAAAATAACTTATAGCTGTTTCACTTAAATATAACTTAGATTTTAATGCTGTATTTTCATGGCTGGGATGTGAGGAGCCCATCGCATTTTCTGTTGGAAAAATTCAACTGGAAAATTAAAAAATAAATCTTCACGCCCATTACCCCGAAAGGGTAGCTAAAGGTAAGCACATATGCAACCACGATTAGCCGACGATTTTAGGTCCCATTACGTAACAAACTTTTTTTTGTACCCACTGTAATTTATATTAATGATGACAAACAAAAATATTGTTACTGACATAAGTTTTAACCCTGATGATCCTGTAAAAAGCGAATCCGAATGGCTATTTTAAAAATATATATTTTTAATATAAGTTATATATGATTTTTGTAGATAGTACATATGTTTTTTGTAGAGCCTCAGAAGCCTAGCGGTACAACTTCGGACTTCCATTCGGGTAGTCCAAGTTCGAACCCCGCCATGTACCAATGACTTTTATAACTTTTGTACATTTTCAGAGTGCTCTTACGATGAAAGAAAACATGAGGAAACCCGGATACATTGAATTCGACCTAATCTAGGTTTGGGCCTAGTTTCCCTTCTGAGTAGCAGAGGTCAGATGGCAGTCGCTTTGCGTCAAAACCCCTAAATTAGGTAGTCGACCCCGATATCATTTGACATAATACGGGATAAGGTTAAGACGATGAAAAGAAAGACATATGTATTTCTTATTATATCGAATTCATCTAAAATAAATTATCTAAAACATATAAAATATTGACACTAAAGATTCTTGCTGATCCAAGTTTTTAGTAATTTTTAAGTACCTCAATACTTTGATGATTACTAATAACTTCCTTTTAAATCATCGTACCCGGGTAAAAAAATGTTTAATTAATCGTAGAACAAATCAAATTTACATATGAGATTTACAAAAATATACTCAATAACTCAAACGATATAAGGTTGAATATCGTCTGGCATTTTGTCTGATGCATTGACTGAATGCATCATGACAATACAAAATATCTAATGGTAGTTAGTGTTCCGCGTCTACATTTTTTGTCTGTCTGTACGTAACTGTACAATAAGGTCAAGGAGAAACGAATCTAGACTTTATTGTCTATGATTGGTGTCAAAATTGCTATTTTTTTATAATATAAGAAACTACATATTAACTATTATTTTCGCCCTTATCGACTTTGACGCACGAGGTTCCGGGTTTGTTCCTCGGGTAGGGCAAATTGGTTTACGAGTTTTTGCCCGATATTGCGGCGGACTTGTCAGCTATCACATCGTGGGACCTACTATTGCCGTCAGGCATATGGCCGTGATGATATTTTTAGTGTATAGTTAGCGTACACGCCTCAATCCACCGACTAATGCGCGAGGCTCGGGTTCGACTGCCGACGGGGGCACGGGATAGATGTTTGTATTTCCGAGTCGGGGTGTTTAATAAATTTAGTCTGGTACCTATCTATTTAAGTATTTCTAATAATGTTGTATTATCTAATAACGTTGATTAACACCCGTAATTTAAGCATATAGCTTGCTTACTTTGCAGTTGGATCTGTTTGTTTAATAATCTATACAAATAAATAAAATTGTAATGTCTGTATGTAATATTAAAATAAATGCTTTTTACTAAATGCATATGTATGTTAAAATGTACATATACCGCAACAGTATTTTTAAGAATTTTTGTCTGTCTGTTTGTACCCGCTAATCTCTGAAACGGCTGGACCGATTTTGACAGGACTTTCACTGGCAGACAGCTAATGTAATAAGGAACGGCAGGTGGCAGCAATCTCTTTTGTAGGAGATAAACTCGCCCTTTGTACAGTACAAATGGCGAGTCTTTGAATGATTGTTTTTGTTGTGTTGATCTGTGTACAATAAAGAACCAAATAAATAAACGGCTTAGGCTACTTTTGTTTTAGAAATATATAAAATAAAATAAAAAAAATAAAAAATATAACTAAAAACGCGGACGAAATCGCGGCCACAATTAGTAATACACATTTGCCATTACGCTTGATTTTATGCACGAGTTACGAACAACTGAATATATTTTAATTGCGAGAATTGTGTGGAGTATTTTTTTGTTACATAACTTTAATCACATCTACAATATAATCTATGAGAATATCTTAAATAAACTTAAATATCCAGATAAATCAATATAATTATATCTATCGACAACACAAATTGGTCTGACCCCCAATCAAGCTATTTGTGTGCTCGTGTAATGGATACGTGTATAGCTAGTGATTTTAATTCGTGAATATACTTAAATAAATATCAAACTAAACAGAATCTAGAATCTTCGTCTAGAATCGAACTCCTATTTCGCTAATTAGGATATCTGCATCTCTCTCGAACAACGAGGCAGTTCTGATAAGGTTTCAGTATAGATACAAATAAAGTGATCGTTATAGCCGCCGCATCGAGGGTGCCTTTTGCGGCCATATTACCACATTGCAGTGGTTAATATTGTGTATTAAAACACAAAAATAAATATTTATCCTAATACTAGCGACCCGCCCCGGCTTCGCACGGGTATACTATACTTATTATATACATAAAAACCTTCCTCTTGAATCACTCTATCTATAAGAAAACCGTATCAAAATCCGGTGTTTAGTTTACTTTGTTTAATAATATGTAATGATTCATACAATATCTATGACTGACCACTTGTTCTATAAATTGAGGAACCTGCGAATGACGGTAAATCGAAACGAGCAGGATAACACAGACAAGAGATCTGTTTTTGATCACTTCATAACGTTAATTTTCAGGCTCTCGAGGACTACAGAATTGAAAACGGAACCGTGGTGGGCTTCCCCGGGGCCAAGGCCTACGAGGGCGAGAACATGTTGTACGAGAAGTGCGACATCCTCGTGCCCGCCGCCGTCGAGCAAGTCATACACAAGGAAAACGCTCACAAGATACAAGCCAAGGTTAGACTGCACTTTTCTTTCAACTGTTTCAACATAAGTTAGCCGCCTGATCGGCGTCTGCTGCGTTGCCATTGTAAACTATGTCGCAAGATCATGCCTTAAGGCCCATATATGAATGATATTTTTTGGCGAGGCGTAGCAGGAATGTGTAAGTGAACTACGACCTTAATTCTGATTGAATGCTACGGAGAATGTACAGCTAAATATTTACAGTATTATCTAGGCCCATTTAGAGTAAATAATAATAAATATTAAAGGACAAATTACACAAATTTATCTAACCCCAAAGTAAGCAAATTTTTAACAACTTCTGTTATCGGTGTTAGACAACGATACTAATACATGGAAATACTTAAATAGATACCAGGATTCATTTTATAAATACCCAGACATGGAAATACAAATATCTATGTTCATCACACAAATGTCAGTCCCCGTCGGGAATCGAACCTGAGCCTCGCGGTTAGTCGATGCGCTTAGGCGTGTACCTACGGCCAACGAGGCGGTCAAAATTAAAAAAAAAATTGTTACGAATTTAATTGGGGCTCTTTCACATCTAATAGTAATAATATGCTAAAGACCATTAGGCTAATCTCCGCTTTCCAGCGAGGCGCCGAGACTTGTTACGACACCTCAGTAAATTCATATAGCAATATATATGGTTTCCTTAATATATGACATACATTTATAATATATCCCCGGCGTTGGTCCGAGTACCGAGTAGCTGGGTCGCTTCCAACCTGACCACTGGTGATAGGTGCTGCGCATCAGGTCGCCCGGGCTACCTATACCTGTCTCCATAATGACATTGTCGCGTTTCGGTCCGAAAGGTACGGAAGCTGGTCGACTTGCACGTAAAGTCTAGCAGCCCGACCACAGGGCAGCGGCACACCTACCACATCTATGGTGCCTATAAGCCAATGTTGTCTCTTATCATCAGGAGATCCGTGTGCTCGTTTGCAGTCTTATCTCATAAAATAAAACAATAGTATCTAACGCATCGTACAAACTAACGTGTACACAGTCCGTAAAACCACATATTTGGACACTGAGATAATTATTTTAAGTGCTCAAAAGTTAATTACCGACGGACGTTCAGACTGTATAATGGATAATTATTATAGAATCATAATTGATTATATAAGAAATTCAATTTAAAAAGTACTGATATTATACGAGTTGCGTAAGTAGTGCAAACGGTAATGGCGACATCGGGCGAGGTTTGATCGTGCCTTCTGTAGTTTATCTGTCGTCGACCGAGTGGTGCTCACTGGCGCCGAAGATCTCGACCAGGGGGGGAACTGGGTCGGCCTACTCTCAGTCAGACCTCGCACTACCGGACCGACAATTTGGAAGCTCACATAAAAAAAACGGGCAGAGAATTATTATGATATAGGTCTGTTTTGTTATAGTTACTCGAAAGTAACTGGTGGATTAATTTAAAAATTGTTCCACTGCGGCATTCGACCAGGTATACCGGATTGGTGCCACCGCTTAAACCTGTCATGTCGCCTGAGTGTCGAAGAGTAGCCAATGAACTTACTCAGGAGACTCAAAGGTTCTGGCCTCAGATTCAGTATAATGACTTTATTTATCTGTTGTCTCCCAATTGCCTCCCAATTATTTCTGATCTTAATATTTTTTACCGTATAAAATCTTTACCGCCCCCGAGGATCCGTATCGGCCGTTATACGCACATTTCTGTTGGACCTCGTAAAATAACTGTTTTCCCTATTTAATTTAGGCTGATGTTTAAATCGTACGAGAATTCCAATCCCGTGTATGTTGATAAGATATGTTAGAACAAACATGATAACGCTCGGAAAAATAATTAGAACTCACGTTACATACGTGTTAGCATTACGTAGATAGGCTATAAACTAATGCTAAAAATCAATGCGGTGTTTTTCGTTCCTCAAAAATCTGCTTTTTGTATGGGTTACGACAATAGATAAGCATCCGGCTCTCCGGATGATGAGAAAAGACTATGGTAGACACCATAAATATTGTAGATGCATCGCTGTCCTGCGGCCGGACTGTTAAGACTGTTATACAAGTCATAGGCTACCACAACCTCCGGACCGGAACCCGATAATGTCATCATGGCGGCAATATGGACAATGGACTCATGCAAATCATACCATAAATTCACATAATAATAAATGCATTTAAATTATTGTATTTTGGCTGATAATGGGGTTAATTTAAATATTAATAATAACATAAAATAGTGGAACTCGTTATGAATATAAGCATAAAACTTAAATTAACAATTCCCATGGGAATCTCAATTACGATTGTTTTGTTCGATGGTACGAGTATTAATGTCAAATACAAACGAAGCTTCCAATGTTCATTACACATAATAACATTACTTTCGACTTTCATTAAAAAGGTCGTGTAAAATTCTCGCTTCCATCAAAAACTTTACACAAATATATTGGAACATAACTAAAATATATGTAAAATAATTTCCACTGGTATACAGGATAATTTACACACTTAAAATAAGCTTTTTTGTTTTTAAAGTGTAAGTGAAACATCCTTTGTGATAAATAATAGAAATTAAATGTTGCCTACCAGTTAGTCTGGTTTTTAATCTCAAAATAGATCTGTTCGACATCATCCTTAGCGGGCTGACAAAAAATATTTTGTGTGTTATACGCGTGTCTTTCAATTAACGTCGGTCAGTATCTTTTCGTTGTGAATATAATGTTATCTTAGTTTATTAACGGGGCGACGACTGTTGTTTTATCGTTGTCATCGCCACAGTACTGGAGTGAGTCCGTTTCGTGTCGCAGATCATCGCGGAGGCGGCCAACGGCCCCACGACTCCGGCGGCCGACAAGATCCTGATCGACCGCAACATCCTCGTGATCCCGGACCTGTACATCAACGCCGGTGGTGTCACCGTCTCCTTCTTCGAGTGGCTCAAGAACCTCAACCACGTGTCGTACGGCCGCCTCACCTTCAAGTACGAGCGGGAGTCCAACTACCACTTGCTGGGTAAGTCGTCGGCCGTCGTCACGCGACTCCCCCCTCCCGCTCCCGGGATACGTCTCGAGGGCGGGAGGAGTGACTCGAAATATACTGAAAACGTATTTTGACTTTTTTAAAGAGAGAAAAATTTTCATCTCGGATGGCCTCGAACCTTCGTCCTACGGCGAGGGGTTCGACGCACGTTCGAGACGTACGTATTTTCTTCCATAAAGTGAAGTTCCTCCCCCCTCCCCTCCACAGAGTCGGTCCAGGAGTCGCTGGAGCGGCGGTTCGGTCGCGTGGGCGGGCGGATCCCCGTGACCCCCTCTGAGTCCTTCCAGAAGCGCATCTCCGGTGCCTCCGAGAAGGACATCGTGCACTCCGGCCTGGACTACACAATGGAGCGCTCCGCGCGGGTGAGTACAAACGAAAGTGAAAATCTTGGGATACAAATATTAATAAAATTGTAAGGAGGTACCCCTGCGGGCTCACGTGAGGTGCACGGCCGCGTGCGTTTTTGGCCCAAATAAATGTACGTTAGGTTACATTTATTTGGGCCAGTATACCCAACTTTTTATTTGTATATGTTTATTCTGATAGAAACATGATATTATGCGTTAAATTAAGGATGAAAAGTAAATACTATATCCCCGCCCCCCGCGCTAGTGCTATCAAAAATAGATACAGACATTTTTTCGAAACCACCGGGTGTACGAAAAAAGGTTCATCGAAATCAGTTTAGCGCTTTCGAAGGGGTTGGGCAACTACGCCGACGCGAAACTATTATATATTAAGATATGGTCCTCGCGTTTCGAGTTAATAGTACACCCGTAGTTACGACAGTAATGTGGTTCCCGACACGAAGACTCGAGTGATATCGTTTTTGTCAAGCTTCTGTTTAACTTTAAATTTATGTATAAATGTTTTTTTGCTCGAGTGAAATCTTGCGACTCAATTTTGAAGCAGATATCTTAATATGATTGAACTTAAATTTTGTGAACATTTATTAATTTCGATGATAGTATCTGATAAGCTGCGTGACGTTATTCTAAATCCAAGTTACCGGATTACCAAAAGTGGCACACTGGTTATATTTAATGCATTCCGACATTATAGGTTTGGTGCCGTCCGCACAGAAAACAATTACCGTCGTCGAAGTTAAAATATGACGAACTAGTTATTTTTAATGCACACGTATAAGAGTATACCTAATACCAACGTATCCAACGGAAGGCCTCACTCAGAATAGCACCGAGGAATTCAGTGATGTCTAACAATAATTAAAAATAAGACCATATATCAACATAGATCACTACACAGTATATGTTATAAAAACCTGTCGCAAAATTTAGAATACTCGTTTTAACTTATTCCATTTACTTGTATATTTACACCTATCTCGTGACATTATTGGGCAGGGACGGGTTGAGTCCTATTCGTAAAGCTCGGTCCTACACGAAACGTATAATTCCCGTTGTCATTCCAGGCCATCATGAAAACGGCGATGAAGTTCAACCTGGGCCTGGACCTGCGGACGGCCGCCTACGCCAACTCCATCGAGAAGATCTTCACGACGTACGCCGACGCAGGGCTCGCCTTCTAAGGGGACCGCCTTCTAGGGGATCGCCTTCTAAGGGACCGCCTCCAGGGGACCGCCTCCTGGGGGACCGTCTTCTAGGGGACCGCCTCCTGGGGGACCGCAGAGTCCACTAAGTATTGTCTGCATTTTTAAGACTTCACGTAGTCCCTTCTACACTTAAATTAAGTATAACTTTTAAGACATTATATTCACAGTATTTGTTTTTTTGTTAAAATCGTGGATTTTAAGCTTATATTTAAAATATGCATTGTTATACTTTTAAGTGAAGATATGATTTTTTCATGTGTATTGTCAGAATTTTCGAAATAAATTGTTTTACTGTTTAGCGTGTTTATTTTATCTTTGTCGAAATATCACAACGATGATAATTTTTTTAATGTAGAATATCTAAGCCAAACGTCTTGAGTGATCGGATTTTAGATGGACTGGGTTAGATATCACGCTTTAATAAAAGAAAGAAGAATTTACCGTTAGAGCGTTTTCACATTATCCGATCCGATATCGGTATCGTTCGACGATAGCCGACACCGTGGGATATTTTCACATATTTCCGACAAAATCGTTCCGATACGGCCATTTGTTCGATAACTTAGTGCAGGTAGGTCATCGTGGCAGACTATATTATATATAGAAAACTTTATTTGCTGTATCGATTATATTTCAGACGCAAAAAAATATCTGTCCATAGACAGTATTGGATACATCCCATTATATCCAGAGGAAGCATTTTATACTCTTTCTACAAGCTACAAAACGCACCTAGAAAGGTTTTTTAATTACTATCGTATGAGTGAATCCACATTCAATTATTTGCTAATTCATTTCAGAACTTCTGTCCAAATTACTTCTCTCAAAATTACTGCTCGCCAATTATTGTCTGGGAGTATTTTATTTTTATATTTTTAGTCGTGAGTTTTATCCCACAAGCATGATTTAGATTCTTCCAGTTCCATTAATGTAGGTAATTATATCGTATTTAAATGATAACGACGCCATGATTACAACCTAACTTGTGAACAAGCTCAAAGTTACCGCCGCGCCCAATGCTCTACGCACACAATTTAAATACACGTATAGCACACATACAAACATTATCGCCCGACGGCTCACGAGCGTCCGATGGTGCCGCCAGCATATAGGTGTCTGCTTCTATATCCGATATCGGGCCAGACAGTATGAAAGACACCTACATATTTCATTTTACTTACCCCGATATCGGATCGGCGTCCGACACCGATATCGGATCAGATAATGTGAAAACGCTCTTATGACCGATGTTTTCAATTCTACCGATAAAACTATCCGTACTAATAGTATAATGCTGTTCAGATTTTGATGAAATTTGGTACAAAGATAGAGAGTCCTTCCTCGTTAGGCTACTTTTTACTGCAAAAAGAGGGGGAGGAGGGGTTAGAGGAGGAAATGATTTTTTGTATGGAAATGTTTATGATATAAATATTATCGATTCATTTTTTATTTTACAATTGCCTAGATTTTGTTTCTATGATAGTCATAAGCGAGTACAGCCGCAGGCAACAGCTAAAAAACGATAAGAAAATAATAACTATGTTTATGTAGTGACCGAAATTTAATAAGATAGGGAAGCGGTCGTATTGTCTGTGTGATGATTTTTATGCACATCATCATTTCATATTTTAGTTTTCAGCGCGTGTTGGCGTTTAACCGCGTTAATGTTGGGACAAATAGAAATGAAGCAATGTATCCTCCACAAAATAGAATGGACTTGCCGTAGAGCGCCCTAGTGCACCGGACTACAGCCGAGCGTCGACGCGCGCTTCCAATATGGAACACATAGCACAAAGATCAATGGGCGGAATCTGCTCCAGTTGAGTAAAAGTCGTGGACATGAACCAAAATGGCCTTAAACGAATATGTATGGTTTCTCATAACGATACATCTAAATTTTTAAGTCGTCACTAATGGGAAACCAAAGATACAACTCGTCAATAATGTAATTGTCATTTATCAAATTATTTTTTAATAATATTAATTTCAAATGCATGTAAAGTAAAAGTTCATGATATAGGTAGTTAATGTGTCTTATTACTACCTGGAATTATGCTTCTCATGTTATCGGCACCTACAAGCTGTCTCACACATATACCTGGTTAAATCGGTGCTGGCAGAGATTTGATCGTGCTATTTCTGCACGTAACATTCATCCTGAGGCAGAAGAACAACAAGTAATTCTTGTACATAATATTATACCTTTATACGTTCAAAAAGTGACAACTTCCTCTTCCAAAGGATAATGTTTACACAAATTCAGGAACTTAGTCAAGCCATCTTTAATAATATGCTCTAATGGATGTATGAATAATTTAATCCCACAAAACAGGATAGAGAAAGCTTAACCGATTTTTATTGTTCATGTATTCATGGTCACTGTACCGTCGTGTGTTACGCCCACACAGGTAACTATATAGTAGGTATAATTTAGTTTTTGTCATGGGCTAGACATCAAGGGACGATAAA
This sequence comes from Lasaia peninsularis, assembly GCA_018236625.1. NCBI lineage: Eukaryota > Metazoa > Arthropoda > Insecta > Lepidoptera > Riodinidae > Lasaia > Lasaia peninsularis. The sequence continues at coordinate 17,566 of DVZL01001368.1, forward strand.
TACGCCAGCAGCCTCTTTGGATGATATTACAATAGACTTAGATCATGCCGAATAATTTAATTATTATTATTATTATTCATTAATTATTATTAAATCATTATTTTTATTTTGTGTTTAGTGATATTAAACGGCATGATCTAAGTTTTGTATTGTAAGTATTTTTATATATATAATTTTTTTGTTAAAAGTCAGAAATTTGGCCAAGATGCTTAGATTGTAGTGACTTGATTGTTGAATCGAGTTTTTTTCCAGTCTACCATCTGTTTGGTCTTAATTACCTGGCAGGGGTTAGCCGTTCCTAGTTGAAAAACTACTGTCTGTGGTCAGATTCAGACGTAAATTACGTCCATGGTGGTCAGAGTTTAGTTCTTGTAGCACCCTGTAGCGACATCGTCGTACATGCAATCAACACGTAACCAGATAAGGCACACTATAAGATAAAGTTTAGAGATTAA
>DVZL01001369.1:0-18015 GCA_018236625.1 Lasaia peninsularis
TACTAAATTTATTATAAAATAAGTTTTATTCTTTTATCAGCTCGGTGAAGGTCGGCTTAGGTTCGGATCTTAGACCAATTAGCTTACTTCTGTATTCTATAATTAAATGAAGACTATTTAGAATGTCGGCAATTGGTGGAATTCCATTTGTTACTTTTTGAAATAATACTCACTTTCTTAACAACGCTTAGTGTCGCATCAATTCTTAATGAGCAAGAAGAGGTAAAAATGCACCCACGATTAGCCGACGATATTAGGTTCCATAATGTGACAGGAGGCAAGTCCGTCGCCATATCGGGAACCAAACCCGGATTTCCTCACGATGTTTTCCTTCACCGTAAGAGCACTCAGAAAATGTATGTAAGTTAGAAAAACTCATTGGTATTAGACATTTGGTTCAGTATTTTTGAAATTTTAACAAAAACAAAGTCAATTTCACGACTTAATAATAAAGTTGCAAGTTGCTTTATTACATTTAATAAATATTATTAATAAAAGAGACTTGCACTGTTTTATTACCACTAAAAACAAAAGTTAATATTTTACATAATAATGAAACATAAAGTAATATTAGAATTTGTAATTTTATTTAGCTTCAAGAAGTGTTTTAAGATTTAAATTAAAAAAGAAATAATAAAATACTATGTAAAGTTAATTTATACAAAGACTTCGTTAATTTAATTATTTTAATTCAAAAATACGGCAATCCTTATTATATCTTATCTTAAACATCGATCCAGCTATTTCAAAGATAGGCCCGAACAGATAGACGGACATACAGACAATAATGGACAGAAAAACTTATATCGTGTTTTGGTATACATATACTTGTAGTAAAAAAGCGATTATTATAATTACTAAAATACACTCCAATTTTATTTATTTGTATAGAAACAAATAAATAGCGTCACGTCCATATTACAGAAAGGGTAGGCAGAGATATGCACCCATGATCAGCCGTCAATTGTAGGTGACATTGTATGACAGGTGGCAAGTCCGTCGACATTTCGAGCACGAATCCATTCCCAGACAACGTTGTTTTTTAGATAAACTAAAAAAAACTTTTACAAAAATTTGCCTTAAGCGGAAATCAAACCCGGGACCTCTTGCATCAAAGTCGGATACCGACTCCACTCAACAACACGACAGAGTTCACGGAACAATACACAAAGAACGCATTATAATTAATATTTAGGCGTAAAATGGACATACTGTAAAACATGTCCATTCAATTTGTTCATGTATTACCGTGTAAATATATGCGGTTAACAATTAATGAATGAATTATTCACGTCAATAAAATTGACCACAAATTATGTACAACGGAAATTAAATTCCGACGGAACCCGCCATTAAAATGCGCTGCACGTTTGATGTAAGGGGAGACGGGGGTAATGACAATAGTCTTTATGAATGTTCTTTGTTTTAAGTGAATTTTGACACAAATTAATGGGGAAAATATTTTGACCTGACACTCCTCGAGTTGGTTGGTATTATTTTTGTAAAAGATTGAGTTTTTGTATTTTTGTTTACTATTACTAAGTTTAGATTGGATAGCACTTACTTGTATTTTTGTCGTGTTCCGTTTTTAGGGGTGATCGTTAAAACTTGTTACGCAGGTGGTTTAAAATCTACCGACTTCATAAAAAGGTAGAAGTTCTCAAGGTGTTGGAATCTGTTTTTATGTATGTTTATTGTTCACCGATAAAGACGCCTGTATCGATTTTGATAATCCTTTTTTTTAAAGTAAAAAAATATTTATTTCATAGAAAACTAACTATCTCAATCCATGTTATACTAAGGAACTAACTATTTTAGTGTTACTTAAAGTTACCTGAGTATGGTTTGGATTAATAATGCGTAATAATCACTACATGTTGTAAAACAAAGTCACTTTCTCTGTCTGTCCCTATGTATGCTTAAATCTTTAAAATTAAGCAACGGATTTTGATGCGGTTTTTTTAGTAGATGGAGTGATGAAAGAGGAAGGTTTTTAGGTATATAACATGTATAGTATACCCGTACGAAGCTGGGGCGGGTCGCCAGTTAAAAATAAAAACTTAACTAACTCAATCCCTGTTCAGAAAGTAACTATTTTTGTGTCACATAATGTTCTCTGCCAATATTTTTAAGCATAAATACATAGTTGACAGACTTTTAAATTAATATTAATATAGATTCGTTGCCGTGTACTCAAACAAAAGCAAGTTAATCAGGCTTATAAAACGTATTTAAGTTGTCATGAGCATGTTATTGATTACAAATGAATGGCTTCTCATTAAAGATAGCGTTTCACTACATCTGATTAATTCTAACTTGAATTGTGTAAGGTTTCGCTTCTTTCTTTTCATTTCAATTATTCCTTTGCATGTCAATGACCTTTGATTTTTTTTATTAAGGGCATATCTTGTAGCTATCTGAAATGCTGTCCTATCACATCATGGGCCCTAATACCTTGGCTAATCGTGGGTGTTCTAGTATATCTACAATAATACACACGTCCACAGTCGTGGATATACTAGCACAACTCTGCCTACCATTTGAAGATAATAGGCGTGAAGGTACTTTTTTAACAGTGATTTGATTTTTTTACGCTGTTTGTTTTTTGCAAAGTTCACATAATGTAAAAACGACAAAAACATTTTTGTCGTATAAGATATTTTATGGTATAAATATACTCACGCTAATATCCCCGAAAGAGTAGGCTAAGCTACATACTCACGATTAGACGACGATATTAGGCCCCATGATGTGTGAAAAAACTTATAAGGAATCGAACCCAGGACCTCGTGTGTCGAACACGGACACTAAATCCACCCGACCACTCACTAAAGTCGATTTAATGAAAGCGTTAAAGAGAAGCCGCCATTAACTGTTATGTGTTAACAAAATGGCGCCACTTCACAGTTCACACACGTTTTTGTTTTTAATATGGAGTAATAGTTTTCAACTAGTTGGAAATTCGTAACCGGCGCCACCAGTTGAGGTCCAACTTCAGAACGCTAGGCATAAATTGCAAATGCCGCAGACAGTTTCACCTAAAAACCCTTGGTTTTATTGTTTGCCCTTTTCTATTTGTAAAAAGTTATGCGCAATTTGCACAGTGGATTTAAAAGTGCTTTGTTTTTTAAAATGTTTTATCCAAAAATTTCGTTTTGTATCTCTATTCATCGCTAGTTGTGACCGCGACTTTGTCTGCATCTGAATTTAATTAAATAAAAGTAGCTTAAGTTACTCTTTATTATACCAGCTATTTACCAATGAAAGATCCGTGGAAATCGGTGCAGCGGTTTCAGAGATGAGCCAGAACAAGCAGACGGACAAAAATGTTAAATTGTTGTTTTGTTCATTTGCATTAGATCGTGTGATCTTTTATCGATTATTTAGAACGAAATATCATTAAATCTTCCCATCTTTTCACCTTCCCCAAATATTAAGCGCTTATACGGCTCTGCCCGGAGACTTTTTTAAACAAAAGATTTATTTAAACACTGGAATATAATTTTATTACAAACTTATAAAATATTATTTAGGGTTGAAAATAGTAACACTTTACATTGAATAGAATGCACTGAGTAAAGACTGGGAAGAGACTATGACTGATTGAAGATTAATTGAAGACTAAATGAAGACTGGATGAAGACTGAATAAAAACTAACTGAAAACTTACTTGAGTTAGCTGCAAACTAGTATATATTGATAGGATTAGTGCTAATTGCATGGAAAAGGGTTGGCAAAAGAGGAATGAAGATGTAGTTGCGTGGTAAACCATATAGGGAACAAAATAAGGGTTTATACCCTTATAACAGCGCGATCGAAATATAGATAGCGACATCTGTGGGTTTTTTTTAATATTTACTTTATTATATATTTTAGTATTTGTTTGTTTTAGCGACCACTGAAATACATCTGTGAAAATTTCAACGTTCATGAGTTACAAGTTGATGAGAGACAGACGGAGATTTATTAAAAGGGTCTCTAGAGTACGGAAGCTTATAAATACGTAAGGTAATAGAAGTAGTTTTGTTTTAGCAAAAACATCTACGCGTTTGTATTTCCAAGTAATAAAACTTGAAAGGCGAGATTACGTCACACGAAATTACCTCCGAAGGAGAATGATACATGTAGACGTGTAGTTGGGCATTAGTCGGCTGGTAGGCCGCAATAATAAACCACCATTTGTCAGGATAAAGTGACTAACAGGAAGAAAAACTGGGTTTTGTCGCCGCAAAATATTGTTCTTGTTTGTTTTACTTCGAGTCTTCTTGATGTATCAGGATATTAGACGTTTATTCTATGTTTTTCTTATAAAACTATATTCATATTTTAAATGAATAAAACCGGTCAAGTACGAGTCGTTCACGCTCGAAGGATTCCGTAACGTTATTTAAAAAACGACAAAAAAATATCACGTTTGTTGTTTAGAAAACACTGAAACGGCTGGACGGATTTTGATGGGACTTTCACTGATAGAGGGTTAATTTAATAAGGAACGGATTAGGCCACTTTTATTTTAGAAATGTATAAAATAAAATGATTAAATAAAAAGGCGGGCACAGCTAGTAGTAAATAAAATATCAACAAATCAAAAGATATTATATATAAGTTTATATGTCCATAAAAACTTCCAAACCGACTCTGGGAGACATTTTTAAATATCTAACATTCCGTCCCAAATCCTATTTCCATTTCGAAATTGAAATTACCTCTGTTGAAAAGTGCACCGACTAAATCCCAGTTGACAGCACTAGTCCTGCTAAATCTTAAACATTTTATCCTGGATTCATCCGCACTTAATGCTTTTTGAAATTGGAGTGAGCTGCAAAGAGTCCGAACAATTTATTCTTAAGCCGCGACTTCGTCTGCGTTTTTATTAAATTATTTTATACATTTCGAAAATAAAATTCTGTAATATAGATAGGCTAAACCTTTCCTTATTACATCAGCTGTCTGCAAGGGAAAAGTCCCGTCAAAGTCGATCCAGCCGTTTCGAAGATTAGCGGGTACAAAGAGACAAACAGACAATATTTATTTATAAAGATTGTAATTTTTTTATAAAAATATTTATTTATTTTAGTGATTAATTTCCGCCAGGTAAAAATGCCGGGTCAGCTAGTAAATATATAAAAACAAGAATTGCTCGCGAAAAAGATATTAGATACAAGAAATAGCATACGTAAACATTATATTATTTTCTTTATCCTAAAGTACAGTCTTTAAACTATAACAAATATTCCAACAACGCAAACCAGAATAGACCCGATATCACAGCGGCAAATCGATTTAGCCTGTTGGTGGCGTGGATTCCATTACAGAATTAGCCCCCGCCATCTGTCAATAAATTGCACCGCACTTGTATGCGCACTTTACCCCAGTTAGATACGTACAACCAGTTGCGAAAGTCCGCATTGATCCGAACGGACATCACTATTCGTTTCGACGTGTAATTGTGTATCTAGTTTCAAACTTTAAGTCTATGATACGTTCATTTATTTATATCACCACGCCTATATGTCTGAAGTGGTAGTCAGAGTAACATACTTTTATGCTCCCACGATTAAACGACGATATTAGGTCCAAATGTGCCATATCGGACACGAATAAACAGAGTTCGAATAGCGACTACACTCGACAAAGGAGAGACTTTCGGAAATATGGAAATAATGATATTACTACATATTATTTATTATTTTGGTTTTAACTACCCGTTGGTCGAGTGGCTAGCTTAACCGCCTAACTGCATCGACTAACCGCGAGGCTTGGGTTCGATTCCCGACGGGGACAGGCATCTGTGTGATCTGTGATGTGTGTTTGTATTTCCGGGTCTGGGTGTTTATTAAATTTATTCTTGTATCTATTTAAGTATTTATATGTATTAGTATTGTTGTCTAACACCCATAACACAAGCATGTAATTTGCTTACTTTGGGGTTCGAACAATTTGTGTAATTTGTCCAGTAATATTTATTTATTTATATTCGTTATTTCCACATTAGTATAGCCGCGGATAATGACGTTGATTATGGAAAAGTAAGTATTATTTGAGGAGTGACTATTCGAATAGTTTGTTTTATAAGGGAAGACATAGAAGTTGATGGATCTCGACGTGATGGTAAGGGACCGTTGTCAATGAACATCCGTAAAACTTGAAGCATTCCATATACGTAACTGAACTTTCATTTAAAAAAGTCATAGTCGAACCTATTTAGGATGTTAACAGAGTCAGGCGTTATTTTGCGGATATCTATAGTCAAACTAAAAAATATAATTAATTAATTTGCTAATTCCGCGAAAATAATTGTGATTATTGTAGCGTATAGCACATAGTGCTTGATGTTTGTGAAGCGCGGTCTAGTTCTGATGATCCTTCGGTTGCGATGTGAAACGTACGTTGAGTGCATAGTGTTGTGGATGTGTGCTCCTAAACAGTGTAATTGTGTGCCAGTTGTTCGGCTATTATTTGGGGACTTCGACTTCAGATAAGCACCTTTCTTGTACTACACACAGTCTTTTCTGTTTAAGCACGCTACAATTATCACAATGATATTCGTGGATTTATAAAATTAATTAATTTTAATCGCCTCTGTGGTGTAACTGTACATGTGTCGCCTGTTAAGACCGTTAGCCACGCGGTGTCCCGGGTTCAATTCCCGGGTCGGGCAACTTTTCTTAAATGTTTTTCAGATTTTTCTAAATAAACATTTCATTGCCCGCGATTGGCGTGTGCCCGAAGTGGCGATAGGCTTGCCACCTATCACATCAGGGCCCTAATACCTTGGCTAATCGTGGGTGTGTTCTAGTATATCTACTGGACTTACGAGTCGTGGATACACTAGATATACTACTCACCTCTGCCTACCTCTTCGGGGATAATAGGCGTGAAGGTACTTTTTTTTTACACATGGATATTCTAAATTGAAGTATGTGTCCACTTGTACTGGATTGTATTGTAATGGATTAATTATTGGTTTAACCTTAAGACTGAACAAAAGTTAATCCAATTCCATCGTTAAAATCTAAAACGCTGTAGTTAGACATTAAAATAATTTAAGTGCAGTAAAACTGCAAAAAAACCGACTTCAAACTCATTATAATATGTGAGGTTTGGACGAAGTAGAAATATGCCCACACGGAAAGCACGAGAAGCACAGAATCTTAAAGAATTCCTATAAGATCGTATTCTTAAAATAATAAACTGAGGCAACAACTTTTTACCGTGTCCTTAATATGCACCAGTTAGCTGGTCTCCCTACTCCCCATAAATGGCTCCATTTAAAAGCTGAGACTGGCACGGAAGCTTACTTGAATATACTTTGCACGAATGCGCAAATTGATATAAAATACTTTGGCTGCAGGGCGCCCGCCATGCCAAGTAGGTATTGTCTACATTGAATGTTTTATATTCTCTGAACTTTATAAAGTATTCAAATACTACCACGACTCGCACGGATTTGTATTATAACACGCTCATCACTGTCGTGTTCTGGTAAGTAATCGGTTAAATCTAGCCACGAACAGACGACAAATTTAATTTTGACAATGGATATGATTGTATTCACAAATATGTAAAATAACTTTCATAATAATTACTTCATAATGGCACGATAATTCAAAATTAGTTATTTTCTGATATAAAACATAAACGACTTTCGCTCTTTTATCGCTTAAAAACTCCAAACAAAGTTATTCAAGGCTGAAGAGAATAAATTATATATTCTGTATGATTGTACTATCACAAAATAAAAAATAAACTTTTATTTTGTTCCCGCATTCGAAAAGGAGGAGGTTCTCAATTCTCTTTTTGTTTTGTTGTATGTTAGATGTTGATAACATTATAAGGTAGGTTATAATTCACAGGTGGTAGATGTATATCAATGTAATGGCAAATTATTCAGCATTTTTTGGAATTTATACAAAAAAATATTACCTGATGACATTATAATGGACTTGAGGTCTGTTTTTTGGAATATTAATGCAGTTATTTCCTAATTACAGTGTGATTAATTATTAAAAAAATATTTTTGTTTCAGGTATTATACAAATGAAACTAATAGTGGACAATACGGTACTTAGTTCTAAATAAAATTCAATAAATAAACTACACGATTATCCAAAACTTGAATTTGCATGAATTCGAAACAAATCATTAAAATAATAATCTCCGATATCGGCTCTTTGTATGAAGATAATAATGAACGTGCAGGATGCTAGGCAAGTATGCAAGGTATCGTGACACTTGATACTCTCTACCTACTACGCATGAGACTTAGCGTGAAGATATGTATGTATAATAATTCATTAATTCCAAAATTCAATATAAATAGTATAGAACTTTGATAAAATATTATATGACATACGACACGAAAGTTGAGCAGGCACTCTAGATGAGATAGATCCAAACTGTTGTTATTTTAATCATTTAAATTTCGTAAATTCCATTACAGAACCCAAAAACCGAGGAAGCACAGAGTATCCCAAACATCCTGCTGTGACAGCAGCATTATTATCATTAATGATCTTAATTTTTGTCGGTTCAGTAAACCGGAACGTGGCTAATGTTTTGAACTTTTTTGCATTAAGCAATAACCAAATTAATGTAACAATTATGAGTTTTTCACACATCCTATGTTGATACAGTAAATTGTTGACATTTGAGCTTCGGTGGACCAGTACTAAGCGTATGAATTTCCATTCGTAGTCCAGATTCGAACCCCGCCATAGTACCTACAAATAGATAGAACAATTCCGACCTAATTAAAGATTTCTTTTGAGTTGGTGGGGTTAGATAGATATCAAATCCCCTATATTAGTTACACGACTCCGATATCATTTGATGTAGTAACGGGACGCGACGGAGAAAAAGTCTTAGTCATTAAATAATGTTTATTACTTTTTATGGTTATTAATGGAGCGTATGGGACGCTTCAATATTTATGTTATTGGCATGTCTTGGTGTTTTGTCGATGACACGTGTTCGTGACATGTGTCACGCTAATGAAGCTGAGGGTTGCGACTGCCTGTGACTTTTCAATGTTGTCTTTTCGACATTCATTTGTTTTGCGTATGTTTGGAGTTTAGATTGAAATGTGCGATTTTGAGGCTTGTTACTTAATTATGTCTCTTTAGTTTACTGATTGCAACTTTGTGTAGGGATGTAACGATTGCATCGCTTGTTTGTGAAATTATCTAATAATTTAGATTTCTAGATTATTCCACTTAAGAATAGATAGAGTATAGATAGACCGGGGTCAAACCTTATTTAAGTGCATTTTCTGAGTGCTATTACGGTGAAGAAAAACAGCGTTTCCTCACCCGATATTTGTACCCGATATGACTTGCCACCGTCACATTATGGGAACTAATATCGTCGGCTAATCGTGGGTGCATATATGCCTCTGTGATAAGTGTGGGACTTCAGACTATATGGACGCGACGATATTTTTTTTTCACTAAGTATTCAACCAAACTAGGTTAGGTTGTATCACTCGCTGATATTAATTATCCTGCCATCATAATACTAGTGTTCGCTATTTTCAGTTTAGAGATTCGGTTATTTGGCAAATTTACTTAAAATAGGCATAAAATCTAGCCTCTAATCTAGGTTGACAATCAATATATTTTGATTGAGCAAACAGATAGGACGTTTTGTACGAACTGCTTAATAGGAAAATTCGGGGGCTATTACGAAGAAAGTTACTGGAATTCGCACATTCGGCTGTTAGACTGTATGTTCAAGTCTACCGGCTAGCGTAACCTTCGGATCGGAACACGACAATGTTATTATGCAAGAATATGTAAAGCAGTGGATCCCTACCTTCAATGCTCATGATGGATATGACCCAGTTAACCTATACTCGCCTGTCACGAGCTACCTGGTGAAGAGGCAGACGGTCTATTCCACACGAGGGACCCGTACCAACACGAGGGAAATACATTTAAATAAATGTTTGTAATAGTTCCATTGTTTAGTTATAAGGAAAGCAAGCTGTGTAAGTACTGACCGCGAAAGCGTCGAACTGCATATAAACTGCAAATTACAGACGAACAGAGGAGTTGGTCTCATTCGAATATTAGTGAACTCGGACGGTTTAAATGTTATGACTTCCTTTAGGTACTAAAGAAATCTGATAAGGCAGTAATATGAAACAATTAATTTAAATAATAACCGCAGCTCTTAAGGGTTTATTGAGCGTAGTTATATTCAGGTCTCCTGAGTACGATTTTAGATTTTTATGTCCTACAATCGTTTCGCTTCTTTAAATTACTTTTAATCTATACAGATAATTAAAATGTAGAAGAGTGAACTGTACATTAAAGATATTAAAAAAATACGCCTAGGTGACGAAAAACGGTCAGCAAAACACATTTTTATTATTTATAGGTGTTCACGCTAAAACTACTGACCCGATTGTAATGAAATTTGTCAAACGGGTAGTCTATATTCCGAGGTAGGTTATAGGCCACTTTTTATGCAGATTATAGATACTATCTGGAAATAACACTTCTAACAAAAATCTATCTCGAAGACTGACTGGAGTTGACTAAGTTGAAAAAAACGGCCTTTCAAGAGTGTGATAGCCGGCCATATGAGGATGAGATAGATGTTTAATATAGCGGGCAGGTAATTGATGTGTGTATGTGTATGTGTGATGTAATGGAGTGTAATCTCCTTTAGCTTAATGGGAATCTCCGGGATAATCCGTTGTCTCATAAAAAAGCATTTTAATAAAATCTGACGTCATCAGGCAAACGGTATTCCATCGGAGTTAACGATTATCCGAAAAAAGTGTCGTCACTCGACTAGGAATTTTTTTTAATTTTTTTTATCGAACAAGCACACAAATCTCCTGATGGTAAGAGACAACCATATATAGACACATGACTGTTTTGGTGCATCTCTGTCCTGAGGCCGGGTTGTTAGGTCTGATTTGCAAGTCTACCTACCTATCTTTTTCAAACCGGAACATGGCAATGTCATTATGGCGGAAGGAATAGGTAAGGCGGATCCCTACCCGTACGAGTTGCAGAGCACTCTACCACCAATGGCCATGTTGGTAGTGACCCAGTTAACCTATGCTCGCATCTAACCTACTTGGTACCGGACAATGGAGCAACGTTCGGTGAAGTTGTTGATAGCCACGAGGTTAAGCAACAAACTAGCCATTCAAAAGAACAAATAAATATATGCATATAAATGGACTCCCCAAATCCGTGAGTACTCGACAACTTCCTGGACTTCCAATTAATACGAATTCAAGAAACTCTAGTAATATCTTACAATCAGAACATAAGTACATAACAACTTACAGCTCTGTTTATCTACCCCAGGTCTACGGAGTTATTTTTATCACGCTTGATAAGAGGAAAGGCGTGTCGAGAGTAGATAAAATATATGTATGGATAAATTATTGTCAACTATCTTTTTGCCCGCGGCTTCGCCTGCGCGAATTGAACTCGGTTAAAAAGTATTATATGTATGTACAATTTTGTGAAAACCGTTATTTTTGCATGTAATAGAAACAAACAAACTGACAAACTGTGACATTCTTAATAAGTAGGATTAGCTGGAGTATTTTTTTATTACTATTTCTGTAGCTGCTATCACAATAAATCTAAAAATAGAATAAATATATAAAGGGTGCTCCCGTACAACAAACTTGATTTTTGTGCCGTTTTTACAGATAATCGTACGGAACCCTTCGTGCGCGGGTCCGACTCACTTCCCGTCATTCATGTTATTCAACTCAATTGGCTCTGAGAGCATTATAACAGGAATTAGGCTTGAAAAATATAATTGAACCTTTCGAATTAGTAACTTTCATAAAAAATAAAATACAATTCAAGATCTCCAGTAATCGCTTGTTATAAAACCGACCAAGTATATACCAGGTGACATACCAGACAAGTGGATATCGGAGTCTTATTATTATGGTTTTTACTCCTTGGATACGGAACCCTAAAAAGCAAGAACAATTCTAATTGAATGTCCACACAAAACTTAACAAGTCATAATTAAATCAAGTGGAAAGACAATTCAGTTCTAACTCTGCTACACAAAATTCAGAAATTCTAAATGTTGAGTGAGCAGTAACAAACTGACCTGAAACTTGTTTCGAGAAGCTATCTCTACGTACCCCAGTCAGTTAGAAGGTCTACTACGAACTTTTGTCGAAATCGAAATAGAAATTTTCTGTTGGATCAGTCCTCGACCTCAAAGTCCAGTGATCGATTCTTAACTCATGGTAAAATCGAGTTCAATTGTTAGTTAAGAATAAAGCAGAAAAAAATTCATACAAAAGTTAAAAAATATGGTATTTCATACAAAAGTCATACAAAATTAAGAAATTTATCGAATGTAACTATTATCGTTATTGAATATTATTATCGCTTTTAAGTCTATCGAGTTTTCAAATCGAGTGTTCGTGCTAAAGATTCTACTCACTGAAGTGTTGAGGAATTTTATTAAAGTCCTTTAAAAGTTTTGAGACATCTTAACAAGTTTGAAGGACCTCTAAGAGGCATTTTATGCCCCACATTCAACTGCTCCGAATTACTTTATAACAACACTTACATTAGTATTTATTTTAAAATGAGGTCACTAATTTGAATTGTTCAAGTGGAAATAAACTTCTCAGTATTTGAACTATGATTTTATGGGTTTGAATTTATCATGCTTATTTTGTGACGAGAAACATAAAATTCTATAAATTAGTATCAAAGACAATCAAATTAATGAATCAAACACAAGTCATATACTTTTAAGTAATAAAAGATGGCTTATTTCTATCATTAAAAAACTACTAAATACTAATGGCTTTCTCTTTCGCTTAGATGGTGGAAAATGGATGTCTTACTGACAGCCAATAACTCTGACAATTCAAACGTCAAGTCTAATTCTAATATCAGTGGCTATTGACATTTAATATACATTAAGACATTATATGCCTTAATAGTAATATTTTTTACAGGAGCAACACCAACTTGTACCTAAATTAAGTGACAACAAATAAAGGTTTACACTAAAACATAGTGAGAGGCATTTTATACCCCACAATCGCCTAGGTGCCATTTTATAACGACATTTACATAATATTTTAAATGAGGTCACAACACACCTTGAAGCCTTCCGGTTGTAACAATAAATATCCAATTATGTAAAACCATACCATAACCGTTATCGTGGTACTTGAGGCATTTTATGTCCCTTTTAATGGCAGATAAAAGATACGTTATTATAATATGAGATAAAAGGTCAGTAATACATTAAATTCACACATCACGTCATGTTTTGTCTCAAAAACCGAAAAAAACAAAATCGATATAAAAGAGAATTATAATTTAACGCAGTAAAACTGCCAAAACAGACTGCAATTTGTCGTCTAAGTAAAGAAAAGCCAAATGTATTATCTGGAGAACACACTCCTAACAAAGACCTATCCCCAGTATGTAGTATTGCTTGTTCTTTCTAGGCTGACCAAGCTCTCTTTCTGTGAGTTTTGTGGAGTTGATTAAGTAAAAACAAGACCATAAGAGAGTGAGATAGATGTTTCATATTCGGGACACGTCTATGTTACGAGTGTAATCTCCAGCTTACATCTTCATTAGGGTTCCGTCCCCAAAAAGTAAAAATGGAGCCTTATTACTTAGACTCCGCTTCTGTCTGCCTGTCACTAGGTTGTGTCTCATGAACTGTGTTAGACTGTTGAAATTTCACAGATATTGTATTTCTGTGGCCACTGTAGCAACAAGTACTAAAACCAGAATAAAATAAATATATAAAAGGTATACAACAATAGATAGATGATGAAAGATAGAGATAGATGGTACGAAACCCTTCGTGCGCGAGTCCATATCGCACTTGGGGGGGTTTATTTATTTTTTAGCTTCATGTTTTCAACTCCTGTCGATCGTATACAAACAAAGCCGCTTGTAATAAATCAAATTTAACGACCGTTAATAATGAGATGTCAGGTTCAATTTAAGCTACTTAAATATTGATGCAATTGCTGCAATCGAAATTATTAAGAGAGACAAAATATCACCAGACTTTATAACGTCCAAGCTTTCCGCCCGCGGCTTCGTCCGCGTGAATTATTTTTTTCGTCTTAAAATATGTATTGCGTAAAAATCCTTATCCTTATTTAAAATATAGGTAAAGGGTATCCTTTTTTAAAATAGTCTTTTTGGTAGCCAATCCCGGGCAATGTAATGCGTATTCAGAAAAATCTGAAAAACATTTAAGAAAAGTTGCCCGACCTGGGAATTGAACCCGGGACCCCACGTGGCTAACGGCCTTAACAGGCGACACCTGTACCGTTACACCACAGAGGCGACTTATATCTGTATGTAATATTAAAATAACCGTTTTTTACTAAGTGCAAGGTAAATATATGTAACAACAATTTTTAGAATTTTTGTCTGTTTGTCTGTCTGTTTGTACCCGCTACTCTCTGTTACAGCTGGACCGATTTTGACGGAACTTTCACTGGTTATTAAATACACTAACCCTTTCCTTATTAAATACAGCTAATTTAGTAAGGAACGGCCAAGGCTACCTTAATTTTAGAATTTTATTGCTACTTTATTTTTAGAAATATGTTATGTTTTTCAAATACACTTAAAATTAGAAAAAGCTCTACTCGGAAATCGAACCCCGGGCCTTGTGCGTAATAGTCAGACACGGAATACGCTCGGCCACTGAGGTGACTATTATTGAATTCATATTTAAAATATGTACTATGAAGGCAAATACAAAAATCTCATATATTGGTCCGTGTGTAGAATAGACCATTTGCCTCCCTACCATGTAGCTCGTAAGAGGCGAGTAAAGTTTAAATAGGTATAAGATCAAAAAGGCCACTGGTGGTAGATAACCTGAAATAAAAATATGTGAAGTGCGAGTGGGATTCGCGCACCAACGGTTCCGTACCATTATCTATAAAAAAATGGCAATTTCTGTTTTATGGGAGCACCCTTTATATATTGATTTTATTCTATTTTTAGGATTTGTTGTTGTAGCGGCTACAGAAATGCATGATTCGTGAAAATTTCAACTGTCCAAGTATCACGGTTCATGAGATACAGCCTGGTGACAGACAGATATTTTAGTAATACGTTTCCGTTTCTTACTCTTTAGGTATGGAACCCTATTAACACATGGAACAGGCTGTTCTACCCGGGATCTCGTGCGTCAAAGTCAGACTACTCATCGCCTCTATGATCTACAACAGAGGCGATTGTTTTTCTATGTGTTTTACTAAAAGCTTAACATGTTTTGATTGGAATCCCAACGTCAACGAATAAAGTTGTATGAGCATCGACCTATGCTCATGAATAAATCAAAACCAACTATAAGCAGCCTGTCAACTCGCCCCTTCCAACGAATTATTGGATATTGTCCGGAGATGGGTTCAAATAATAAATAAACATATCGTAGGGTATTCGTAAAAATAAAACACTGACGAAATTTTTCCCACTGGCCTATTCCGTGATTTGAACCGAAATAAGAAGTCTCGGTGGTATGGTGGTACGTGCTTTGGACTTCGGAGTAGTCCAGGTTCGAACCACACACATTTTTCCAACTACATTTTCTGAGTCCTGCATGCATTTTCATTTCAAGACCTAGACCTATCTAGATCAAGTTTTCAACTCAAAATTTTCCCCCCAACTTTTTTTACCCCCCAAAACACTTAGCTACCACTTTTCATCAATATTATTTTAGTCGTTTCTGAGATCGCCGGTATAAATAAATATACAAAAATTTCACGTTTAAAAGTATTAGGTTAGAATACACATTGTTTGAGATATGTCTCAAGCTTCCGTAAATGTAGTATGATATCATTTTTCCTTTTATTTCTCTGGAGGGGATCCCTGGGGCCACGATTATAAATTTCCCTAACAGCCCTTTTCGGAGACGGTTCTTTCAAAAACTATAAATAAATCTACCATTTTTCCCTGTAGGTATTCGTCTCGGTGCCCCGTGTGGCACCATCTGCCTTCTTGGTAAAATACCTCCTGGTAAAATTGGTTACTACTGACAAGGCCACTGGTGGTAGAGTACAGCAACATGCTCAAATAGGGCTACACAGTCTCCTTAACTAGTCCTGCGTCAAAATGACGTTATAGGTTCCGGTATGAAAGGGAAGGCTATCAGTAGACTTGCATATTAGACCTCACACCCCAGCCACAGGACCCTTAAGATATCTGCTACCATAACTCTATACTTCTGTTAAAATCAAATCTACATTCAATCCATGAAGATAACATTCCGAACTTAGTATTGCCTCTATGGTGTAACGGTACAACTGTCGCCTGTTAAGACCGTTAGCCACGTAGGGTCCCGGGTTCAACTTTCAGGTTGGACAACTTTTCTTAAATGTATTTCAGATTTTTCTGAGTAATCATTACATTGGCCGGCATTGGAGTGTGCTCGAAGTGGCAATAGGCTTGCCATCTATCACATCGTGGGCCCTAATACCTTGGCTAGTCGTGGATGTTCTAGGATATTTACTGAACTTACGAGTCGTGAATATACTAGCACATCTCTGCCTACTACTGCGGAGATAATAGGCATGAATTTACTTTAAACTCTTTCTAAACTGGCAAACCTCACTTTTTGCCATTTTTGTAGAGTTGTCAAAGTCAAAACAAACTGGACTGTGGGAGTGACATAATCTGCCCTAAGAGAATGAGATAGATATATAATATTAGGGGCTAAACTTTGTTAAGAGTTAAATCGGTTTCATCAAGCCACTCGGCGTCATCATTTTCGCGCACTACGCAGAGAATCTCTCTCGATCTACCGTTCGATCGTCGCGTGAGGATGCGGGAAGACGAACACTGTGCATCTCTGGAGCATTACATTGCTTGTGACATAAATTCACACGTTCCTTAGCTTTTTTTTTGTACAGAAGTACAATGCACACTGCTAAATAAGTACATGTGATATATTACTTTACACCCCCTCCCCCCTGTGATACTTCGTGATTTTTTATGGACCCCTCCCCCGCCCCTTACGAGCCTCACATGATTAATGGACAGCCCCTAATGAGCTGGTGTTAAAATCTATTTCTTTTTATTAGATCAAATGCTGTTATTTAAAAATGTGAAATCTTAATTATTATCTGTTATTTAAAAATTTATAACTATTGGACCATCATACCTATATAACCATTTAAGTTAGCTTAGTGAAATTGATTATTCTAGTAGGTACACTTGTACAATTAGATTTGGAGTCATGGAGGGGTCAAAGTGGTACCAAGTGGTTTGTGTAATATTACACTCTCAGCTGGCCAGCCAATCCTTTGCTTGAATTTGACTTGACATGCTGCTGGGTGTCTAGATAAGATCAAACATTTTTTTTTACAATAAAATAACTAGTAGTTAATTTTTTATTTGGACAAATTCTTCAACATAAAAAAACTTTTATGCAAAGAAATCTACTAAAATGCACCAAATGAGGATTCTGGTACATTTTGGTAGTTGGGTAGAATTTGAATGTCTAGACTTTTTAACTTATCCTCGTTTAAAGGTATTAGATCATTCTGTAACCACATCAATCTGTTGAAAATTAAATTTATACTAATATTTTTTAGATGTGTATGGTTTGTTTGCTTACTCAAACATTTCCCTTTTTTTAATACGCTTTTATTAGCTTGGGTTGTACGTATGTATGCAATGCAATAATATAAAAACAGTTCCTCCTTATCCTTATTAGGATCGCCAGGATTAATAAATTCTTTTATAGATCATTCTTGGTTTAATATGTGCGAGACATTTCACATGAGAGACGTAGCCACGACGCCCACTGTCAGCGGCCGTCTCACATGAGAGACGGCAAATACCCCTTGGTTTAAGTTTAGTATTATAACATTAAAATGTAAATAATGTGTCAATAAATAAAAATAGAGCTGCGGCTCTCTATATATGGTACTGCTTAAAAAGTATACCCTCTATTGGTCCAAATTTCAGCTTGTCGCTGATTGGACAATAAGAACGCTTTCCCATTGGTTGGCCA
>DVZL01001370.1:0-18015 GCA_018236625.1 Lasaia peninsularis
GTTATAAAATAAGTTTTATTCTATTATCAGCTCGGTGAAGGTCGGCTAAGGTTCGGATCTTCTACTATATGCACTTACATTGCAAACGCTGGCTAAACCCTACGAGATTAATCAAAATAATTTTCTACAGTATTGTACAACTTAAAAATGTCTACGAAAAGTCCGTATGGCATAATATGTCTATCTCTTAGAGATAACCCACAACAACCACTTTTTATCATTTGCTTTTTACTGGAAATAATGACTTATTTGGGAAGCGATTTTAAGCAATACAAGATTAATCCTCATCAAATTAAATATCTTAAACATATTGTAATCATAATATGGATTATAGATCAATATGATCTATAATCTATTCTAAGTTTGAATGAATATATTCGAAGATATTACAGATTCAAAATGCCGGGAAGCGTTACTATATGACACGGACATTATTTCCACCCGAGAGAAGCCGGAGCAAGCCGCTAGTTAAAAATAAATAATAGTTTTAAAAATTAAAAAAAAGGTTTTTTTGTTGACCGAACTAAAAACTAGAAAATAATTTTCAATAACAAAGGGCTTATATTACGATAGTATAAGGTCGAATTTATAATAAATCAACTCGAAACTATTTTAATAAAGGTCTCCGAAATCGACGTATTTGTATAATGTGAGTGTACTTTCTACCGTCGGCGCTCGGTGGAACTTCATTTTTTGTAATTAAATTTTATTATACACTTGTATTGAATTAGTAGAAAAGTATAAGTGTATAATACAATTTGATCACGAAACTAGGCAAGTTTGTAGGAGTCCTGACACTTGGCACTCGTTACTCTGCCTAGCCCGCAAAAGACTCGACGTGGAGACATGTCTGTTAATAAAGGTGCACTAGTAGGCAGCGAAAGATGATGATAATATTCGACGGAATGCAACATCGTTCACATTATATATCTATTATCCTTATCAGTTTTATTGTAATAACAAATAAATAGTTAGCACGGCCAAGATCACAGAACAAGCAACTACAAACAATGTAATAAATTATACAGATAAATGGACCGACAGTGCCCAAAGATACCGGACGTCGGGTTAGAAACAATGAGGTACTATAGATAGAGCGGGAAAACCAAACTTGCAACTGGCTTTCGGTGATAAGGTTACGGAAAACTTTCTTATTTCTTAGCAGTCTTAGTGCTTTTTTGTAGTTCTCTTCTCGTGTACTATAGTATTCTTGGTCTTTTGTAACCGACAGACGCTTTGTTTTAAAAAATATAACAACAAACGAGCACACGCCTAACCTAATAGCACCCGCGACCTGTAGACCCCGCGCGTTGCTGCCCTGCGGCCGGCCATCGGTTATTCTACTCTCTAGACCACGATATTGTCATTATACCTTTGCTTTTTATATATAAATATATACACAAATGAAATCGAAGGGTCTGTATGTAATATTAATATGACCGTTATTTACTAAATGCATATGCATACAAGGTACCTAAATAATATTTTTTAGAATTTTTGTCTGTCCACCTGTTCTGTCGGTTGTCTGTCTGTATGTTTGTATCCGCTAATCTCTGAAAGAACTGGACCGATTTTGACAGGATGTAATAAGAAATAGGTTAGGTTACTTTTATTTTAGAATGTAATTTTAGCAATGTATAAAACAAGATAGTAAAATAAAAATGCGATGAAGTCGCGGGTACAGCTATATTTATGTTTTTTACCTTATTCCATTAAGAGAACGTGTCACAAAAATGACATTAAATATGATTACCATTACAATTTACTAAATATCATTTGTAAAAGAAATATCATAGAAATAATATATCACAGTCTTATTATTTTATACAGTTTATTTTCTTAAAGCCAGCGTAATTGAAAAAAATATATAAATGTATCATATTCTGGACTAAACTTTTTTAGACAACCCATTCGCAATATATTTATTGATATATTTTTAATGAAAAATATCTTTCATCAATTAACCAGCTCGGTGAAGGTCGTTATATAGCGGGATCCTATACTATTGCGAACAAAATTATATAAAAAAGATATAAATTAGCAACTCGCTAATGACGATATGATTTAGCAGCCATTGTCGTTAATAATGTTTGCGGTAGGTACACGACAATGACCGGTATTGCCCGTCACTCGAAATGAAATTAGACCTCAATTATTATTGGAACTTTGGTTATTGATCACGTTGGTCAAATTATTTTATTGATACTTCGCCAGTTAGTTAGCAAATGAACAAAGGAGGAAAAAGTATTAAGCTTTTATATTTTCATCGTTAAATTATAAAGGTGAGTAAGTACTATAAGCAATTTTATCCTCAAACCCATCTCCAAAACCAGCAAAACCAAAACCCTCATAGATTCGACGTGTTTGTCCCTGCGTGTGTTACGGCCACTCGGACTACAGAGAACACAAACTTAGTACGTGGCCGTTTCATTATTGTACGTGGAGTTATTTAAGCCTAAATGGTGAAGTGCTGTCCAGAAACACGTCCGTATTGGTATCACCTTATATATTATCTAGCACCAATACTCGCCATTCTCATGTTCCGTGCTGGATGGTAACGTAGTCTGTGAAGTCGTCAAAAGAGTATACTAGTTCGCTTTCTTATAAATATAACATTACCTATTCAATTATAACGACTTTCTTGAAATGTTGCCATATTTTTGCTTCTGGTCACCTAAAGTGACCTCCATTGTAATGTTCCGATTGGGAAGGACGGGTACTGTAAAGGGGGTTTGTGCTTGTAACTCTTTTCTTTTTGGTATTAGCAATACCGGGAACTGGAGACGCTTTTAAAATTATAAAAACACGTCTATTTATTTATTTACTCATTTGTTAATAAACACTACAATCAACTATTATTACCATTCCCTGCAAAACTGCTTAAGCAGTTTGACTGCAGGTAAAAGGCTCTTATTATCAATATTATTGCGCACACTCCACTACATTTATTTACTATAGCGTTTGACAAACGTCTGTTAGAATCACTTTCACGACTCAATTACATTTAACTTTTTACCTATTTATAGATTTTATTTGACGTTTTTGTGTTCTATATTTTTTCCACAACGGAATGGCGCGTCCTCTTCTGGCTTGTACAATCCGCAGAGTTTGCATACGATATATGCAACCACTACAGTACCGAGCACAGGTGGCAACCTAGGCTTGGGCTAAAAATATTGATATATCAAAATATCGATATTTTTAGTCGATATTTATCGATACATTTGAAAAATATCGATACGATATATATCGATATTTAATCCCCATTTGCACCATCCCTGTGGCACCCTGCCTCAGGTTTGCAACGGTCGTGTATATGTATAGGTCTCGTATCTTCTTACAATCAAATAATCCCTCTCACTGGGCTAATTCACTCACATATATTCGTTACATACATACATATCTTCACGCCAGGTCCCTAGTGGGGTATGCGGAGAGTATCAAATGCTAAGTGTCACTATCCTTGCATACTTGCCCCGCTTCTTCCGTTTCTTTAGGCTGTTCGTACAAACGCGCCGGTTCGAGAGACTCTTGACAACACCCGCGTATACACCTCTCTCCCCGGGACTTTACGACAACGAACATCAAATATTCGACAGGTAGGAATCGTTTTTAAGGGAAAACGAAATCGTTGTTTTCACTTTATTCCTATTTTTTTTTATATTTATTCACCTTTTAAATCTTCCTGAACTTCGAAAAATAATTCAATACCAAAACATGCCAAATTGGTCCAACAGTTCTCGAGTTTTAGCGAGCAAAAGCGACCATCGTATATAAATATTAACTAGCTGACCCGGAGAACTTCGTACCATCTAATAGACGATCCTTTAGTTTTTTTTTAAACTTATTCTGCTATTGAGGACTTATTTTGCATTCCCGGAATAGTTTTGTTCTTTTTAGACTTTTTCAAGTATTTTTTTAAATTTTCTCACAATAAGAACAACCCTCGCACTTAAAAAAATTATGAATGTTCCAACAATTTATATTGACGCACGGCCATGTCTGTCTGTCCTCCGGGGCCTTCAATAAATGTCATGTATTCAATAACTATCATAATAATAATTTATTACCTCAATTAATATGATTTGCCGCTTGTTTCCATTATCTTACTTATATTTTAAATACAATTTTGTTATTGCCTATTTACTTACTTATTTTGTATTTGTCCGTATGTACTAAAATTTTAAATTCCATACCTAAGCATAAAACGTTTTAATGTTTTCGTAATTCATAAACTATTGATTAAAACAAACACAAACAAAAAAATACACACGCCATTGTCCACAAAGCTACTATTGGCGCTGTTATCATTTCTATAAATTTTGAAGATTATTTATCAAATTAAATTACGATTATATTTTTAGGCCAGGTTTAAATGGAAATAAAGCCGTTAATCGGTCGCCATCCCTTGGTCTATTGTTCAGCCGGGTACGCCACCTTCAGGTGAGTTTGGATCATCTACATGTGGCATAACAAATTTTCTTACATATGTTACTATTGCACTGTTGACTTGGAATTGAGGAATGGAGCCGGTTCCGTACGTTCCGGTCTTACGTACGTTACGTTCCGGTCTTACGTACGTTACGTTCCGGTCTTACGTTAGTTTAAAATAAGTTCATGCACGAACAAACGGAAAAATTTCGTAAATTGTTTTTTTGTTTTTACTATTTCAATTCAATATTTAATTGAAATTTAGATAAATCTAACAGATTTACCAAAAAACTTGAAAAACTTTCTTCAAATGCATTTTCATGTCGTCTATGTATTTTTGTTTAGATATCTGTCTAAACAAAGATTTCTGTTGGTCGTCTATCTGATTCCCTTTATGTATGTTGCTTCACTTGAATGTCTCGGGAGAACTCTGACCCACAGTTTAGATAATATACTAATTTATAAGATTGTTGGATTCTAAAAAAAAGTACCTTCACACCCACTACCCCCGAAGGTGGAGGCAGAGGTGTGCTAGTATATCCACGACTCATAAGTCCAGCAGATATACTAGAACATCCACGATTAGCCAAGGTACTAGGGCCCTGATGCGATAGGTGGCAAGTCTATTGCCACTTCGGGCACATTCCAATCCTGGGCAATGTAATGCTTACTCTAAAAAATCTGAAAAACATTTTAATAAAGTTATACGACCTGGGAATTGAACCCATCGTGTTTTAACAGGCGACAGCCGTACCGTTACACCACAGAGTCGATTCTAATAATGCAATAAATAATAAAAATATATAGTAGTGAGAGAGTGTGTGCTTGAGTGAATGGAACGTTGGGTAAGCTACTTCTTCAAAGTGAATTGTGCACAAAAAAGTGCTCATCCAAATATTGCTTTATGAAGTGAGAGTTGAGCATGTCAGAAACAGCATGTGAGTAGAGACGGACTTCTTCACTTCACTTCGATTTTATACGTTTTGCCAACTAATAACTAATAATATTATAACAGTTTATGACATGTGTTTCCCCCCCCCCCCCCATCTGGAAAGATAGTGCCTACTCAGAAAACATCACAATATTTTCTGTTCTACGTTTTATATTGGTTAATCATATGTAAAGACGCAGATGCACCCCCCTGAAAATAATCCTGGCGGCGGTCATGGATTGAAAGATAAAGTAGGTGTAAAATGAGAAAGGGCATGTTCCAATGGTTCGGCTGTAGAAGGAATGAAACATGAAAGGTACCGGTAAGGGGAGATCTAGGTTGATATTCCACGGCCAAATAGCTCACGTACTATCCGAGGGTGGTGTCAAGAGTCTCCGTTTTTGTATAAAGAGAGGAGGAAGCCAGGCACGTATTCAAGGATCATGATACTTGGTACTCGATGCCTACCCTGCATCGGGTTATGGGTGTTAGACAACGATACTAATACATACAAATACTTAATATATACCAGAATAAAAATAAACACCCAGAGCCGGCAATACAAACATCTATGATCGTCACACAATTGTCTGTCCCCTTTGGGAATCGAACCCGAGCCTCGCGGTTAGTCGAAGCTGTTAGGCGTGTACGCTAGCCACTCGGCCGATGGTACATTGTATGTATGTAAATATCAATGGAAAAATCAACGGGTGGATCTGTAGTATTAATTAGCACTGCATAAAACAACACTGAGCTGGTGCTATCAAGAAACAGACACACAGGAGCACTTCAAGTTTGACATACTACACAGACGGACCTTTTTAAAACTGAGTAATATATATAGTACTCCTCTCTGATAATACTGAGATATTCCTCATTAATGAACTCGTGTTGCCGGTTTACGTTTTACATTAATTGATTGTATTTTCATTATTTTTTTTTTGTTTTTTTTTGTTGTCTGTAGTAGATATTTTTAGATTCTATTATTTAAAATTGTCTTTTTTTCTTTAATAACTTCAAATTCCCAAAGATACCCTGGTCGGTGCGTCTTATTAGTTTATACGAGTGACTAACTTGACAGGTATGTAATAAAATTTGACAGATGAGCTTGATTAAACTATAATCGCATTGTTTTTGTTGTAGTCTCTATCTTTATGATCTTATTAGAATTTTAAGAGGTATTCCATGAAGCACACCCAGCCAAAACACACCTACGAATAATATCACTCGTATAGCGCGGAGACTAATAAATAAAAATGTCGATAGGAGAAAGTATTTATTATTTAAAAGACTAGTGTGAATATTATATAAAAGACCAGACTCACTATAATACTTTAGGTATGCTTCGTCTGGGTGTGCTACGTTTGGGTGTGCTTCATGGAATACCTCAATTTTAACACTAAAAATATTTTTTATTATTAAATAAGTAAACTGAAAATTCGACTTTACTTTCATTATTATGCCATTAAACTGTATAAGTTTAGTTTTTATTCATATGTCAACAAATGTTGAAGCAATTGCTAAAAAATGTAAACAGGACCGTGCCCGAAGTATGTAAAGTTCTTGTTACAAAACAAGAATAATTAGATAGGCAAAGCGACAAATACCGTATGTGTTTGAAGTAGCCGTGTATTATATAATGTATATATTATATATTATGTCTCATCTTTTTATGTTCATAAAAAAAATAATGGCCTTTCAACCGACTTTAAAAGAAGGAGGTTTTCAAGTCGACGCTGTGTTTTTTTCTTGTATATTTGTTACTCGATTATTTGATAATTTTTAATGTTTTTTAAAAAGATAGGTTC
This sequence comes from Lasaia peninsularis, assembly GCA_018236625.1. Taxonomy (NCBI): domain Eukaryota; kingdom Metazoa; phylum Arthropoda; class Insecta; order Lepidoptera; family Riodinidae; genus Lasaia; species Lasaia peninsularis. Next base: position 7,171 of record DVZL01001370.1, read on the forward strand.
AATGGTGGTTCTATATAATTTGATCACGATTCCTAAGGATTATGTGTAATACGTAATAATGACATTTTTTTGTTTGCCAAGACGACATGGTAATTAAATAAAAATTTGTTTTTTTCTTATTTATTTTTTATTTGATATTGTTATTTAATATTTGACGAACTCGATTATTTGTAAGTATATCTATGCATACAAAATAGTATACCATATCTGCACATACAAATTATTCTCCAAAATATATCCATTGAGACAGACTTCCGAGATAAAAACATTATTTTTATTATAATTTGTCTTCACAAACACATTTCATCATTGCATCAGTTTTACAGCATGTTTAACCTTGAATATATGATTGAATCAATGTATTTTATTGCTCGCCATTGTGATGATAGGTGGATAGTAATACATTACCGCATAAAACTCAATAAACAAGAATTAGCTACTGGCGGCGCTCATTTCTGAATATTAAATTCAGTTGCTTGTTTAATTTGAGATACCAAACAAATATTATTTAATTTGGAAAATAATTATTCAAGTAGACCATCTGATGGTAAGTGATTCGACGACGAACATCCGCATGACCAAGAGTATCAAAGATGATTTGCCGACTTTGTGAGTGTCGAAAAGTCGCCATTATTAATAATTAGTTCCCAAAAACGACATGTTTACCTTTAGCACACATTTGGATGAGTTGTTATGTACCTACTGTATTCATTTCAAATTATTAACTCCTTAATTAGTTTCATCTGTTTACTTTTCCCAAAATGTACAATCGCTAACAAAACACTTTTTGATAATATATTATAAAGTAATGTAATTAGTAATGAACATGTACATAGAAGATAATAAAAAATAAGCTTAGCCAACTAAAATAAATAGCAGAACAATATTTTTTTAATTTTTTTTAGAAATTTTTAGTAGCGAAATATGGCTCGCGGGCAGCCTATATTTCAAGGTAGGCTCCTTTTTATCCCGTTTACTTACGAGATGGGTTCCGTAGGAGAAGGTATAAGCAAATTATAAATTTCAATATAATTCAGTCCGATAACATTCATTATTTCTTTTTACTCTTTTTTATTATTATATTATTATATTATTTACTCCGTAATATATTCTAAGTCTTATTTTTCATAGTTCAGAAATTACAGCTGTATATTTTTCTATGGAATAAAAAACCTATACATATAATACTAACATAGTTCTAAAAAACCGGGATGACACAGGTCTAATTTTTAGTGTTACCTCGCTAGAGATTTTTGAGTACCTTTTTAACAAAATCTATACATATAATAAAACTATAAAACTATATAATAAAACTATAGAGTTATTTTTGTAGATACATTGAAATTATTTTAAAACACACTTCTAGACGACTTTTACATTGGTATTTTCTTAGATTTTTTATCTCTTTGTACGTATTTACCTCGGATGTACTACTTCATATTGCGAAGTAAAATAAAAATATTCTATTTTTTCCAAGCTTACTTAAAAGAAGTGATAAATCCAAAATACAAATTTACTTGTTCCTTTTTAACGTGCAATCAGATTTGCAATCAGATTTTATTTAGTCCTTTTTTATTCTATAGAACTTACTTCACACTTTGTCGCTTACTATTTTTCAAGTATTATTATAATACTAATTCAAAACTATATTAAATTATTCTAAACTATAATACTATTATAGTTTAGAAATTATAGACATAAGAACTTTCATTATAAATAGTACTTTTGTACGTGTAGTTTATCTTAATCTGGCTATTGGATTTAATTAGAAAACTGTAAATATAGGTAGAACTTGTATGTACAATCTGAATGATATTTTTTGGTGGTGTCGGAAAACCGCAATTTTTTCACGGGAAGGTAACAAAATACCACCAGGACTCACTTAAATCGCGAACAAAATCGAGCGAATAGCTGTATCAATCAATGACTATTTATAAGGTTCAGTTACAATTATCAATTGTTACTTGTTATTGTTCTCCTCCGTTATCACACAGTAGGTTATTTCTACTAAAGCAATTTTGCATATGCTTATTTTGGATATAGAAGCTTCTTAATTATCAATCTGATGTATCAAAATATTCACAAACATACATTAAAAGATAGCACATACACAAAAGGCGAGCTTATCTCCTAGAGAGATTTATCACAGCCAACCCAGTAACTAATAATAACTAAACTACTCGAAAGAGTTTATTTTGTTTATGTTATTTTATAATTTTTAATAAATAAATAATAAAAATAATAACTAAATATAGACACAAGTGTACACCACATAAACACCACAAACTTAAGTAATCATTAAAACAATGGTAAAAAATAAATAAAACTAAACATATGTAGTGAGTCTGTCGACATATGTTTAGTTTAGTTTTATTTTTTTTTTCTCTTCAAGTCTTCACTTTCTGATCACTGTGTCAAGACAGATAAATAATGCTCTTTTTACCTCTTAAAAGATACGTTTAAAAAATATAGACACAAAATTAACAAAAAAAATTTAATGCAAAAATAGTAGATCATTTTTATACTAAGCTGTAGTGGAATAATTATTATCATAATTTCTATAAGTTAATTACTTACATTGAACTTTTATCATTGTTCAAAGTATTTGTCACTTTGGTTACTTAGACATCAAAACAAAAGAGTTCAGTTTGTAGGACAGTGGTGGTTAACAAATCTTAAATAACCTTTATGAAATAATTTTAACCTGTAAAATAAATACAAGACGTAACAGAAAATTAATGATCGAATTTCACCTTAAAAAAATAAAAGTGTGATCAATTAAGAGTGAGTCACGTGTACAGATATCTGACGCGGACAGCTTATACGGAATATTGCAAAATTAAAAAAAAAGTAGTTTATTAATCCTTATTACTTAAAAGCGATAATATAATCTAACAAATGAACCAATCGACTGTTACAATATATGATTGTTAAAAAAGTATACCAAAACTTTGGTAGAATTTTAAAACATATACCAAAAAAGTAAAGCCATTAAAATTGTTTATAATGAGAGGAAGAAAGAAAATCACTTTTTTACAGTTCAACTTTGTTGTCCGGCCGCGGGTCAGGTAAACACTTCAAGTATATAATATAGTTAAACAGCAAAAATATATTAAAAGAAAACATTTTTAAAAACAAGCTTTCTTAGAGCCAACAAATTAGAGCGTCGGTGGCGCAGGGGTTGCGTTTCTGACTTTCATTTCGATAGTCTAGGTCCGAGAACCTTGCCATGCACCAATGAGTTTTTTTAACTTACATACATTTAGAGTTCTCTTAAGGTTTTTTTTTATAACTTCTATGTTCAGTGTAAAGTGTGTACGTTAAGTGTTAAGTGTGTATATTAAGTGTAAAGTGTACATAATGTAAAGTTTACAAAAGAAGTGCCCTGGGGGTTAGAATGAGCATTATCGTCTCGACGCGATAGTGTCGTTTTGCGCGATTTGAAATGCCAAACTCAAAAAAAAAATTGTACTAGGTTTTTTGAGTTTGACGTTCGAAGCGCGCAAAACGACACGATCGCGTCGAGACGATAATGCTCATTCTAACTCCCAGGCCTTAAACGGTGAAGGCCTAAAAATAAAAATAAATATCGAAAACTTTAAAAAATTACGATGATCTTATTGATGATGATGAACCTAATCAAATTTACACAATCTAATGCAAAAGGTTCTTGACCCATAAAATAATCTTAATCTTAGATAAATAGATATTTAAGTGCTGCCCAGATATTGCAATGTAATCTTTTGTATCTGTAGTTAAAATTAAAGTGATAACATTTATTTGTATTGATAACAAAAAACTAATGTCACTCAGTTTTGCATTTGTATTTGCGCATATTGATTTCAAATCGTACTTACTATTGATATTATCTTCGTATTAGGAATTAATTTGCTTATCGTGATTGATTTCCTAGAAACTACACATTTATGTAAACAAGTGTCAAGATAATCTTCAAAATATATGTCATGATTTGCAAATATATTTTTCCTTATTTAAGTTTGTCATTAACTTCAATAACACTTCTTTAACTTGTGTTACATATACTAATTTTATATTTAATAAATAACTTTAACACCTGGTTTTATTATGTTTTATTATTAATTATAAAGGTGTTCCTCAACCAAGATCATTTTCACTCGTTAGAGATATATTTAACATTTATAGGAATTGTAACATAAATAATAAGCCGATTAAAAAGTTAGTTATTATAAAACTTTGAATCGTGAAAATATAAATAGAGCTTACCAAATATCACTTTACTCATTGGAGATCAAAGATGACTTAGATCCTGATTATTAAAGACAACGTAAAAATCAACCGAACGAAGAATGTTAGGAGACTCTATAAGACTTCTACATCGCAAAGAAAGTTTGAAAGTCTCACCGTCGCTTGGCTCCAGCCCGGTAGCTTAGCGAAATTGATAATGGTTTTCAACGAAAACAGATTTTATCAGTTTCGGGAAATCGACAAAGCATAAAACGAGACGATAATTGTTGTTTTGCAGTTTTCCTATCAAAATCGTGAACATAGCAAATGTGTTTAGTCTGATATTTTGTAATTTCTCTCTTACTCAAATCTTACAGATTTGAAAAGTCAGAATTAAGATTGTTGATCAATAATTTTTATTTTTAACAGCCGTGGTCGGTCGTAGGTTGGTACTTCTGCCATCATTCGAATAAAAACATTTACATTGAGCGATAGCCCATCTATGGTTTGCGAAGATATTTTCTTTCATGTGGATCCACATAAAATGCTTTAACATCCTTATTAAATTTGTTCTCAAAGAATAACCTACGTACGAATACGCTTCTTCGGATTTAAGCAGTTTGTACGTATGTCTGTCAGTATGTCTGTCAGTCAATCTGTATATCTGTCAACCACCATTCAGCTGTCATTTATCAGCTGTATCGCATGAACCGCGATAGCTAGACATTTAAAATTTTCTCAGATGGTGTATTTCTCTTGCCGCTATAACAACAAATACTGAAAACAGAATAAAATAAATATACAAAGGATGTGGTCCCATACACCAATCAACATTTTTTTGCCATTTAATAAATAATGGTACGGACCCCACCGTGCTTGAGTGCGACTCGCGACTAGCCGGATTTTTTAAACATGTCAAGCACGAATTGGTAAAAGATTTGGCATACCTAATGAAAGTTCATAGAGTCCTGTTAACCCAACTGAGTATCTTCGCAACGAGTTAAGTCGTGTAGTGTGTACGAACAGCCGAGCAAGGACATGGCGAACATATCCATGTCGACGTGTCCATCGAAAACGAACGAGTAGACGTAAATTAACCAAGCTTAATTACGAATACAGTCCTTCAGGCGTTCGCGCTCACCCACAGAGATCTATGTAAAGTAGCCAAATATTTTTCTAATCAAACTTTCCGAATTTATTCCGCACAGATCCATCCAAATCCTATATCTAACCAATTTTTAAAAACACATTATTCGACATCTGTTAGCTAGCCATTAGCTTGAATTGACTTTCTAATTGATGAGTGATTTGTTTGGTGGATGGGCCCACAGGTAACTATAGATAGTGCGTATAAAACAAAGTGACAATGGTCTTTCAACTTTACTCAATAAAGCCTTACTTTATGTATGAACTTTTTTAAATTCAGATATTTTAAAAATATCATATAGATAATACATATATATACTTTAAAAGTAGATGTTAGACCGAGCGACCATTAGTTACAACATTCCAAAGATGATAATAAAACATCGGATAAACAAACTAACATAACACAATGTTTGTGACATATTTCTAACTAATATTATCTGGTTAAAATGTTTTTCTTATCTCCTAATCAATGTATTGCTTAACAGTAAAATGAAGTTGGAAAAAGAAGAGCTACCATTGCACCAGCGGGCGGCGCCGCCGAAGATTGACATGGAGGCAGATTTGGACGAAGCTTTGGACATCGCAGGTTACTTGGTTCAAGTTTTAAATCAATATCTTTCCTAAAATATCTGTTAATTTAATATATTTCATTTATACTAAAGTATAAATCCCTCTAAAGAACTATGAACATTTATTTAAACTTCATACGTTATTTTTTAAGTATTTTTACGATTTCTTGTAATTAGTTTTATTATTTCTATTTATGTAGATGGTTATGGTTCCTTTGTGTAGAATAGACCACCTGCCTTTTTGCCAGACAGGTCGTAAGAGGCGAGCATAGGTTATCAAGGTTATTGCCCGGGTAGGGATCCACTGCCGCCATAGTGACAATGTCTTGTTTCGGTCCGGAGGGTAAGGAAGACGATAGACTTGCACACCAGGCCTTACACCTCGACAACAGGACAGCGATACACCTACAATAACTATGGTGTCTGGCGTGGTGTCTTATTCCATAAAAAAACCTGGACCCGGAGTGTCTTGACTCGCGACTTGAAATACTAGTTTCAATATTTTCGTATCAGACACTCATCTTTTACGCACCCACCAAAAATTATTTCATTTTTTTTTTCAAATTTAAATCTATTAGGTGCACTTACTAAAGATGTTATGATTCAAATTTCGCTGTAAAATATCAATATAGTAGTAAAACACAAATGCCGTTTCAAATTTACAGGCGCAGGGAGATACCAATTTTTGCACTGCTCGTTGATGGTAATGACGCTCTCCGCGGCCATCCTGGAGATGATTGGGAGCTCATTCATCTTACCAGCTGCTTCCTGTGATCTTGACTTATCTGACAGTATAAGGGGATTCATAACGTCTATACCAAACATAGGCAAGTTTTTATTTTAGAATCTTTAGAAATCAAGACCAGACAGGTCGTAAATTTTAAGTGGAGCAGTAACTACTGACATTGGTAAATTTAAAAATAGTTTAACACCGTCCATTGTACACAACTAGGTATACACATATAATGAAATTGTACTACGACTAGGTATATAACTATATAGTAAAAATAAAAGAGTGCCTGAATATTGGAGATAACAACCCAGCACTGGAAAGACATTCATCATCACGATTGTCAACAATGGTGGTAATGCTTCTGTACATTAACTTAACTTATTTTAGATACATGCTATCTTTTTCAGTTTCATAAAAAACGAAAGAGATATAATATTATAGTCATTTCAAATTAGACAAAACAAGATAACTTGTACAGATTTGAATCAGAATATTCCGAGGTATACACTAAACATTTGAAAAAAATGTCACATATGGACAAATCTGATGGGACCAAAAGTCATTTGTCTCTTCCCTTTACTTGCGTCGAAGGAAGATAACGACATCTAAAAATAAGTTTATTAGTACTTTTTCGATTGTGTAGCCCCCCAGAGTCTGTCGTCTCTTCTCACTCGGCACCAGTATGTCCATAAACACACATATCTTATTCCACGACGTCTACATCTAGTCAACATTTTATGAGCTGGAGTAGTTCATTGGCGCCTTCACATAGAACAGTGTTTAGGCATTTTTTTTTGATTGGCATAAAACATGATCAAACTACTTAATGAAGCTTTTGCACCAATATCAATCAATATTATTAAAATTAACAAATATTGTACTGTTTTAAATGCTAGGTTACAAATTCAAATTCGTTTTAATTCCTATTTGCTGGCAAGAACATCTGCTCCAGGAGCGTCTTCAAAAAAATGTTTTTTTCATTATCATGGGTTTACTCGGGCAACAGGAAATATTATTGGAATCCAGTATAGTAACAAGTCTTTTGTAACCTGTAAACATTTTAGGGGTGATCCTAACAGCGCCATTTTGGGGACGGTTCGCTGACAACTACGGCAGGAAACCAGTATTACTTGCATCAACCGCTGCTTCAGGAATTATTGGTATAACTGCGGCTCTCATGCCAAATCTGACAGGTTTTGCGGTGTGCAAACTAGCAGGATCACTGTTGTAAGTATCCCTTTAATCGATAAATGTGATACTTTTGACTTTCGTTATAAATAGCTCGACCATGATCAGATGACAGTTTTGATACAAATGGCCTGCATTGATACCAGCACTTTTTCTGGTGCAACCTCCGTGGTTAGTGGCTGATAACTTTACAATATCGTGTTTCGATCTAGAAGCAAAGGTATCCCTAGCCGCAGGATAAAGTCACACGCACCGTAGTTTTCCTTACCATCCAGAGAGCTGTAAGTTTGTCCACTGTATTATTCAATAAAAAAAACTCATACGAGTAACTTAGACCCTAATACGTTGTAAAAACGTACGCTTTTTATCTATCAATTGGATTGAAATAATTTTACAGTTTTTTTTTTTAAATCCATGTAACCATTTTCTATGAATCATTTATTTATTTTCACGCGCTGCAAAAGGAGAATGTTATCAATTAGACTTTTTTATTTTGGTTAGCTAGTAACATTCGACGTGGTAAATCGATTTTGATGATTATTATTATTTTAAAACTTATTCTCCCCGTTTCTCATATCAATTTAGTCCATTTATGACAAACCTTAGTGGGGTTGAAGTCAATTTTTTGTAGTTGTACCGAGTTTAAGTTATACTTACTTTAGAGGGAAGCTTTATATCGCCTCCAAACTATAAGAACCTGGTTACATAATAAATGCGCTCGCTATTACAATTCCTTTTTAACCTTATTGTATTTTTTTTGCAGTTTATCATGTCCTTCGTCTTTGGGGTTCGCATATGCTGGGGAGCTGATGCCGAGGAGACGAAGAGACTTTGCCTTATTGATTTGTAACGCTCTCCTCATGTTTGCAGCTGCACTTTGTCCTCGTGAGTCATTTTACATTTATAACTCATTAACTTATTAGCAAATTATAACGACACCGACAGTTTATAAAATTATTTTCCACCAGGTGAGTTGACCTGCTGGAAAATAATTTTGTTAACTATTTTCTACGTTTGAAAACAATCCAAATTATAATCCTCTGGAAATCCTGTTTTAGGAAGTGAACTCCAATATTTTACAGCGCGGAACATGAAAACAGAGGCAAAGCTTTTGGTTTTAGTTCTTGGAGTATAATAATTATTTTTAGAGATTTTATTACTTACTTAACTTGCAATGTATGTATGTATGTAAGTTTGTGTGTTCGGGCGGAATCTTTGAATTAAATTTTGAAGTAGATATCTTCATCCGATTGACCTGAAATTTTGTATACACGTTTAGTTTGGATGACAATGTACGATAAGTAGACGTCATTCTAAATCCAATACGGCGGACTAACCAAGATGGCAGAATAGTTTTTTAATGCACTTTAATAATACGAGCATCATATGAAAGGGTTCGTTGATAGCAATTTTAAGCGTTTGAATAAAAGCTTTTTCTATTTTTTTTATTTGCAAATAAGATGATTAAATATTTCCCATTAATAACAATATAAATTAAATTTAATCTTATTTGCTTTTCTTCTCCTAAATTAAGTACATTTTCTGAGTACGCTTCCAGTGAAGGAAATCATCGCGAAAAAACCCGGATTTGTGTTTTTTGAATTTAACCTAATTTAGAATTGGGCCTGGTTTACCTTCTGGGTTTCAGAAATCAGATTTCAAATCCTCTCGTTAGATAGGTACTCGACCCCGATATCAGCTGAAAGGAACATTATAGTGCTGGAAATAAGAGAATTGAATTGAATTGAAAAATTTGAGATAATCTTTCAAAATATAACAAATTATTATTTATTTCAGTGATTGCTTGGGGCGTGTTGTCATATGATTGGCAAATGGGATTTGTAAACTTTAGGCCCTGGCGAGTTTTGACAGCGGTATACGCTTTGCCACTCATACTGACTGCTGTCTGCTTAACTCAAACCAAAGAGAGCCCCAAGTTTCTGATGACGAAAGGAAAGCACCAACAAGCTTTGGATATCTTAAGACAAATATATGCAACCAATAGTGGAAAAGATAAAGACAAATATAGAGTAAGTTCATAAGACTTTTTCAAAACAAGCGCCATTTGCGTCAGACGCTATTAGAGCATATTTTGACGCTGCCATTGAATGATATTCCATAAATACACCAGGTTAGAATACAAACAATTTGGACAAAATCTATCGTTATATTATTACAGCGTCACTAACAAGTATCTGACGCTGCACTCGAAAGACATTGTTGTATTGCACTTTAATAGATTAGTATTCACGTTTGGCGCCACCGGCCAACCCTGAGGCATAAGGTTCTGAGCATGATGGCGTCAGGCACTTGTGTAATGAATTTAGGTAGATAGGAGGTCGGGGTTATTATTAATTTTATTCTGTTATCTATTTAAATATATTTATATATTTAGTATTGTTGACATTCGTATCGCTAATGTATAATTTGCTCACTTCGGTAACCTCAAAGTGCACCCTGAACAATTTGTCAAGGGATATTTATATTATTATTATCAAAAATCACTTTTCTTAACGGTAACATTAAGAACCTTGCGTTAATAAATAGAGCTCCTTACTATTGCTTAAAAGTCCACAACACAATTAAAATGCCATCAAAATTAAATAAAAGTTTGATTTGTTTAATACAGCTAGTATAGTACCCGACGCGCGTTGCTACGCCAACAACGCCAGCGTCACCTGGTGGTCAGTGACATCGAAACCTTCGCCGTGGAAAAATATGTTTACATATACACCAATTTTCATAATAATCGGTCCAATAGTTTTTGAGTTCATCGATGACGTACAAACATTCATTTTTATATATTAAGAAGAAGAACGTAAAAACATAACGAAGATTATAATGATATAACCGCAATAATTTCAGGTGACAGCATTAAAGAGCTCTGCAGAAGACGGTGTAACAATGGGTGACGTTCCCAGCTCGGAGCTTGGCACCAAGCCCAAACCTGCGTCGTCGCTGGCCCTCTTGCGCGCGCCGCACCTCAAGTGGCTGGCGTTG